>JAVSBS010022596.1:0-24965 GCA_033124195.1 Coracias cyanogaster | reverse complement strand
GCGTGTACTTGCCCCACGTACACAAAGCTTTAAAGCTCTCCCACTTTGGGCTGTATTCAGCTCTTGTTTCTCTTAGCCAATGCTCTGCTGCTCCCATGGATTATAGGCATTCCTGGACACGTGTAGTCTGAAGAGTTAACTGGCCTATTCTCCTGACCCAGTTCATCAGCTCAGTGGTCTGAGACTGTTCCGTTAGCTGAGGTACCTGAACAGAGCAGCCAATGTGTGTGGCTCCTGTGTGTGTGTGGATTATTAGACCGTAGCTACGTTAACTCCGTGGAGCAAGTAAAGAAGTCTGTAGGTCCCTGTGTCAGTGTGCGTGTCCCTACACACCTGACACAAAACACCCTTTTAAAAGCAAAAGGTGATGCATTCGGGATTCCTTTTGTCATGCTGTGGGATTTTACGTATTTTGTAAGTGGCAGGTGTTGATTGTTGAAAGTTAACAGTGTCTGTTCATTCTTGTTCTGTGCCAGAAAAGCTAATGACACCAGAAATGTTCTCTGAGATTCTTTGCGATGACCTGGATTTGAATCCTCTGACCTTTGTCCCTGCTATCGCCTCTGCCATCCGACAACAGATTGAGTCGTACCCAACTGACAGTATCCTCGAAGATCAGTCAGACCAACGAGTTATTATTAAGGTAATACAGGAAGGCAGTAGAATGAGAGCCATTTGCGTTTCTCTGGTTATGTTATGGGGGAGTAAGAGTACAACAGCTTCCCTTGGAACAAAGGAGCTCTTAATTCCAGTCCTGTGTCCACATTGCATTTTGTCCTTTGTATTGAGAAAAGAGCCAAGGTGGCAGGTTATGAAACATTCATGTGCCAGCACCTGAAATGAGGAAATAGTTAAAATATTGTCATGTTCTTTTGGAAGAACTGAACCTTGGTAAGCAAAGCTGAGTTGCCTTCATGCTACTGGGATTAATTCAGTTAAGGAGTTTTACAGATGCAGTGACTGGGAGTTACTGCTCTGCTTCTCTTCTCCAGCCTCTGCATCCTCAGTTAAATTACCTTTGACAAACTGTTGTGAGAATGGAAACCAATGACCTGTTTCTTCCCTTGTGTCCAGCTAAACATCCATGTAGGGAACATCTCCCTTGTAGACCAGTTTGAGTGGGACATGTCAGAGAAGGAGAATTCACCAGAGAAGTTTGCCTTGAAGCTGTGCTCAGAGCTTGGCTTGGGTGGGGAGTTTGTCACTACTATTGCCTACAGCATCCGGGGACAGCTGAGTTGGCACCAGAAGACATATGCCTTCAGGTACAGAACTGTCGTCTTCCTTGTACATCTGCAGGGGTGTGTTCATACTTCACAGGTGTTCATGTCAATGGATCTTACAATGGCAATGTCCTGGTTTGAGGTCTGACCTGGTGCAGAAAGCCTCATTTGAAATGGGTCCTCCTTGCAATTTTTTGTGCTTGTGCTCATCTTTTCCTGTTGGGTGTAATACGTTTCAGGACCAGTATTGATGAAATGTCATGTGTTGCTGCAGAATGAAAGGCTGTTGTACTTAACAGTGACTGAATACCTTGTGTCTCGCTCTTTAATGCATGCTAACGATGAGCCCCGGATATATTTCTGTTTCCTTGGCTTTGCCTGACTTGGGCTATCCACTGTCTCAAGCTTTGGTGTTTTGAAGTAAGACTGATTGAAACTATAGCTTTCTACCCAGGCTGATGTTACAGTTGGCTTGATCATAGGTGCTCCTCACAGCCAGAATGCAGCAGTGTCAGGTTTGATCAGTCAGCTTTGTAACTTGTCTCCTGAAGATAATGGTTTCCAGTTGTGCCATGCAGTGTTCTGCAGTGAGTTACTGTGCTGATGTTATCCCCAGCATGCTGCTGAGTCTGTGGGCTGGATCCCTTAATGTGTGCTGGGAGGTATTTTGACCTCAGGTCATGGTGACAGTCGAGGAAGTTTGAGAGTTCAGCAGATTATGTATTTGCAGAGATGAGGGAATAGTACATTTGACGCCAGATTTGTAGAGGTCAGTTGAAGGACGCAGGGTGACCTGTCTGCGTAGCAAAGCTCCATCCAAAAGTTTCCTGTCTGGTCAGCCTTCTGTGGAAAACAGGCACTGATCTGCTGTGGACCAGTTGCTCTTCCACTAGGCTGAGTCTGCTTCCTCTGGAGGTTATTCTTATCCTGAAAATCTTCCACAGCACCTACTTGGTTCTAAAATGACCCCCCGAGTGGTTTGTATTAGAAAATGGAAAGGGACCGTTTTACCACACAGGAATTAAATACTTCTACTGAAGCTGTTAGAATGTGTATCTATCCTGCTGATGTCCCTTCTCCTCACAGAGGTGGGGAGGTGACTTCTACCTTTCAATCCATGACATCTGAGTGATATTTGCAGACCACATCCAACTGTAACAACAGAACAGTGGGGGTGTGTTCCTGAGAAATTATGGGAACCTGGAGGGGACCAGGTGGGAATCTGATACCTACTGTACTACCTCCTCTTCCCTGCTGCTGAGGGTATTACAACAGTGACAGGAGTGAGGTAGCGCTGTCTGCATTGTGGCCTGCAGTAATGGAGAGTGAAAGTGTCCCTCCTGGTGGACACAGTCCTTGGAGCCCGTGTGAAGTAGATTCATAGATGAAGCTAGCTGTGCTAGGAGCGAGTTCATTTCCATAAGGACTCCTTGTTGCCTGAGCATTCTCAGGAGTTTGAGCTTTCTTCTTCATATCCTCCTTGAAACAGAGAGATGGCCCTGTTCACACCGCGCTGGCCAGGAAGCCCTCTTTTCTACTCACAGTTTATTTGCCCTCCCAGTTAATTTACTTCAACTTTTTAGTACACTGCCTCCCAACTCACAGGGTGTTTGTTCTAGACTCTTGTCACTTGGTACACCAGGAACAGGCTTTGTCCACAGTAAGTGGACACTAAGTGTTCTCCCTTGCTGCTGTCCTCCTCCATGCATCCCAGATGCCCAAGTTAAGCAATTGAGCTGTGTATGTGTTAAACTGTTGCAAGGGGGATTCATTTCTCCCTTTGCTTCCTATCAGTCTCTGTAACTTGTAGCAAGTAACATTTTATTCAGAGCTGCCCAGGCTCTCTTAGATATATTAATGCCAACTTCACACTATTCTCTCTAAAAACGTCTGTCTGGCTGTGGTACCTACAGAGTGCTTCCTTTTAGGGGGAGTTCAAACAGGTCGATTTCAGCCCTTGTTTAGGCTGTTGCAATATTGCAAGGAGGAGAACCAAAAACTAGGAAGGGAACCCCAACACAACAAAGGATGTAGACATGAGCTGTTCAGGGAGGAAAAACCATCTAATTTAAGCCTTGTTTTGTGTCATAGTACAGGCATGTCCTCCTCATCCCTTTTTTCTTTTAGCAAAGGAGTAGTTTTGAAACCTTACAGTGATTAATGCTATTTGGGTTCTGTGGTTGGTTAGTTCCCAAATTCTCAAACCACAGGAGTGGTTGTTGCTCCAAAGTCATTCCACTGATGTAAGGAAAGGGTCTGCTTTAGATATATCAAGAGAACCTTAATATCTCAAGGGACTGGGGGGTTGAGAAGTCATGTGCCTCTTAATCATCTGAGGGAGAGGTGAAACTGTCTTTTAGTTGATGAAAGCCAGGGCAGTTCTTTCAGCTGGCCTGCCTTGTGCAAAACAAGGAGAGCCTGAAAGCCCAGTTGCAGGGGCAGGATGGGAAGCTGACAAGTAGCTGATGCTAAGGGGATTTCCAGGGGGATGGTGTGCTATGGTGACTCCCACCTTGGTCCTGAGTGTTCCCAGTGGGGGTACACAGCAGTTCATAGCCAGAGTTTTGCCTTTGAGACCTGAATGCTGTCTCAGGTTCTCTCCCACACCAAACCTACATGCCTGAGGAGTCACCTTTTCCAAGAGATGACATTTCCCTGCCCTGTTGGCATGCTGTGACACTGCCAGAGGCCTAGGCTCCAGCAGAGGGAGTGTCTTGCTCTACTGGGAATCCTGCAGCTGACAGGGCATTTCAGTCACCTTGCCAGTGGCACTGTCCGGTTCATCAGAAAATAACAGTCGAGGTGGAGCTGTCTTACTCTGGAGGCCGGAGATGAGGATTTTTTCAGTTTACCTCTGATTCTTTGCTAAAGAAATGCGGTGTCTGAGTTGGCTTGCAATTAAGTTACATGCATGAGGCTGGGTTTCCAATCCCATTTAATTCTAGTGGGTGCTCAGTGTTAATCATAGTAAATGGGGCAGAGACCATGCTATCAAGTCCGAAAAGCCAGTTAAGATCTAGCATTTGGCCTGGAATGTGTAGCAGTCTGGGGGTAAGATGAAATTCCTGGGTTTGAGTGTTGCTTAGTAGACGTCAGCAGTGCAGGAGGTAGACTTGACCAAAGCTTCCTCCCAGGATCAGATACCAAAGGCTCTGGATTAATGTTTCATTGTAGCATTGCTTTGAAGAGTTGTTATTCTAGATTAATAGCTTTGATGCAGATGTTGTCTGTTTCCGTGGTGATTACCGTTGTAGTTCCTTCCTGGGGGAACACAAGGGCTGAAACCCCGTGCAGGGAGGCATATCCCTGGGGAGGAGGCGGATGTGCGCACACACCTGCTGCAGAGGCTCCTTACACACACACTTGGTGCAGCTCAGACTGAGCCACTTTCTAGAATTCAAAGCAAACATTTACATTCTGAGGCTCCTCTGTGTTTATGCTGGGCTTCCGGCTCCACTGTCAATATTTGGGAAGCTACTCCTGGTCAGTTCCTGTTGACATTTACTGAAAAGTGGCTAGTGAAGCAGTAAATATTTTTGTGCATGTCATAATACAGCTGGTCAGGGCAGAGAGATCTCTGAGGAGCAGATCTTGTGATCTGGGACAGAGCCTGGCGTTTCGTTGCTTGTGCAGGGAGTAGCCACAGCCTCTGCTTGCAACAGCAGGTCCTAAAAGACTACCCTTTCTGTGGCAATTGGGAGAACAATGCTTGTTCCACTAGTGGGCTCCTATCCCACCAGGCTCCCAGGAACACACACTTTTGCCAGGGAAGAGCTGTCAGAGGTGTGCTTAGTGAACTACAGCTAGGAAGGCTGAGCTGGACAAGGAGCTCTATTAACAGTACCCACTCAGCTGCTGCTCTGGGAGAAGTGGTCCCAGCACTAATAAACTGGTATGAACTTTGCTTATGCAGGTGCGGTCCACCAGTTACACGGTGGCCTGTGGGGGAGAGAACTGCATCAGCCACAGTTGCTTTGACAAACCCCTCTCTGGCAGTGAAAGGAGATGGTCGTGGTTGGTCTCCCAGAAACTTCAGGCTCCACAAGATTGTTACCATCAGCCCCTTGTGTGCTTCTGGGAACCAGGCTAAGGGGTTAAGAATGAATGCTTAAGCCTGAAACACTGTAAATGATGCTCTGTTGTCCTTGTCTTGCATCTGGGCTGATAACCCAGAGGAGTGCTCTGGGAGAACTGATGGATGTTGCTTTGTTGCCTTCTGTCCTGTCTGCAGCGAGAACCCTTTGCCCACTGTGGAAATTGCTATTCGCAACACGGGGGATGCTGACCAGTGGTGCCCTCTTCTGGAAACCCTCACAGATGCCGAGATGGAGAAGAAGATCAGAGACCAGGACAGAAACACAAGGTGCTGCCACTCATTCAGACAGTTCTCCTTCTGGCCTGTCTCTAAGACAAAAGTAAAAAGCTTTGATGTTTGTCCTTCTCTGCTGAGAGTTAACTGGCAAGATTTCAGACTTGCACACCAGAAACTCATATTCCTTTAGCTTCAGGATATTAAATTGTTATCACTTTGCTCCACAAACATAAAAATCTTTACTTTAACTATCTCCCGCTTGAAGCAAAGTTTCCTTATTTTTTTTTCTTCTTTTCCCTGGGCTCTCTGCTTGTGCAGGGGGATTTATTTCTATAGGAAGGCATTAACCAAAAATACTGGAGTTTCATGCACTGTCATACTGCCTACAATCCTGCCACAAGGCTTCCTTTTATGTAGGGTAACGTGCTGTTCGACATAGGAATGGGCAAGCTCCCAGCTCCAGTGTGACCTGTTTGGCAGCATGGGAGCACTGTTGTGATTCCAGGAGGAGCTCTGCCCACCGGAGGCCCGCTAAGCCATGTTGACAAGCAGTCAGGAGCACTTGCTCCACTGGGTGAAATTGCTCCTGGCAGATATGAACGAACTGATAAAATGTCTCCAAAAGATACGCTGTGGGAACAGTAAATATGCTGGCTCAGCTCCTTCCCAGGATTTTTTTTTTTTTAATGCTGATTAGCAGATTCATAATTATTTTGCTTCTCAGCGATGGCTGAGAATAGTTTCAGTAGTGATCGGTTCAACCTAGGTTAAGTAGCAAAAGTGTCCTAAAAGCTGTTACTGAAAATAGAGCCTTAGCCTTATCAACAGGGGCACTCTCAGGTGACCAAGGAGGCCTGTCTAGACAATAAGCCTGGCTGCAGAGCTCACAAAGCTGCAGCAGCCTCCCCAAAAGTGTTGGTTTTAATAAGATTTCACATGACTAACACAGCACTTACCGTACCTCTTTCTCTCTCTCCTAGGCGCATGAGACGTTTGGCCAACACTGCTCCAGCCTGGTAATCTTCCTGTTGTGACACTGGTGCTCTTCCTACAGACTTTATCCCTACTCCTCACCCCAAATGGATCTAGGATTGGCAGGGGTCTTTCTGTCCCTGAAGGGGACACACATTCCACTTGCCAAGAGTTTCCAGTACTGCTGACTTCTGCCCCCACCCCCTCCACCTAAATGCCACGTAGCAAGAACGCTGCGTTAACACGTGATCTAGCTGAGACTGTGGCAGCTGTTGGAGCCCTTATTTACCTGTGTGTGGACAGTGTAAAGATTCTTTTGTATAGGTGCAACATGCACTATTAGGACAACTTTTTAAATAAAAGGAATGCATACTACTTAGGGTCGAGTTCAGTAAGTTTGAATGAATAGTCAATCTCATTATGGTTTGTGCTGTTCTGGTAACTGAGCAGTCTCAGGGCCTAATATTAATGCTTTTGGGTATAATGCTGAACACTCAGGTGCATTCAGTTTTCCTGAAGCATGGTGGAAACTGAGCGCTTCCCTTAAAACAACCCAAAACCTTTTGCTGCAGGGGAAAGTGAGAATGAGACTTTAAACTAGAAGCAGCAAACCCCTCTCTAAAGGACCAGTCTGTTACCACACATGCTGCAGTTTGTAGTGAACTTCTGAGGTGTTCCACTGTCTTACTTCACAAGGGTAGAACTGAAGTCACAAATGTAACATTCTTTTCTGTCAACTGTCACCCTGGTGTGTGGTGAACCCTTTTTTCTGAAGATACAGCTGGAAAACAACAAAGTCTCTGAACTGGTACAACAGTTGGAGCCTGCAGCTTCTCTGCAGCGAGTGGCTTTGCTGCGCTCACTGCCAGCACACATAGCTGCCAGTTACCATGTACAGAGCACCCAAAGCAAAGTGGGTGTCTTAGATACCCTCAGCACTGCAGTGTTAGGATTCTGCAGCCCTAGAAACAACCCGTCTTTCCCTGGGGAGAAAATAAATTGAAGTGAGATTAAAAAAATCAAGCTTGCTTAAAAAACTACTTAGAATCTACCTTGCTGTTGAGGTACACTAGCTCTTTGATAAGAGTTCCTGCCATTCATTGCCAGAACTGACAAGTGCTGGAAGCAGGGCAGATTTTGCTGGCAGCCTGACAGTTCTGTTCAGGCCTTTATGATAAATCCAATAGGTTTTATGATCCTTGCTGATCCACCCACACTGCTAGCACAGTCAAAAAACATTTTCCGGCCTTAATTTATCATGTTTAGACTTGAGTAATAGCAGACCCAGTTCTGATTCCTGGGTGGGAGGGAACTTTTTCCAGATGTTAGTCTGCAGGAACCATAAACTTGCAATTTAGCAATAATATTATTGCAGTCTTATCCTCAGCTCCTGGGCCAGAGTGGTACTCCATTTTTCCTTGTTAGAGAGGTTGAAAGGTTATTTCAGCAAGCAATGGAAATACTGGGGCTCCTGCTGCATCTTAGCCTCCCCATACAGAACACATTTTGCCTCACAGACACAAAAACTCCAGCTCTGCCCAGGAACACTTCAGCCTCTCTTTAGGATCAGGTACTTCTGCAAGCAGCTTCTCTGGGGAATTTGACCAAAACAAGCATGAAACTGCTGTAGCCTTAAAATTGCAGCACAGTTGCTAGTTTGAATTGGTCTCGTGACATGCAGTATTTACTCCAGCTTTACTCCCAAGGCTTTGAGGTCTGGTACAAGCACTGATGTGTACAGCATTACCAAGAACAACCCAATCCATCCAGTACAGCTGCTCATAGCAGAGCAAATAAGCTTGTTTGGTTTTCCCCCCAAATTGAGATGTTTAAGTTTCAGAACTAAAAGATTCAACAGGAGTGGAATTACACTGCATATGCAGACAGCTTTTATTACTAGTGTCAAGTGCTGCTTCCAGTCACTGCCTGGACTGAGTGTCCAGCTCTGTCCCCTCTCCTTTTCCAGGTATCCCTTTCTGCAACTAGACACACACACGCAGACACACACCCACATCCCTTCATCCTCTGCAGTTCTGCTGAGAGAAGAGGGGAAGGACATCTTCCAGTTAGCCTGAACTTTGCTCAGCAAAAGAGAAAAGCCCAAGCAAGCAGTGTGGCAGTTTTGAGCAAAGTCTTGATGAGCACTGGTGAATTGCTGCCTCTGCCCCTGGCAGAAATGGACACACAACTGAAAAATAAAGACTTTAATGTAAAGACTCTTTGGAAATAACAACCAAAAAGAGAAGTGGGGGACTCAGAGGAAAGGAAGAGGCTGAGCTGGATTCTATCATGATAGAGTTGGGAATACTACTTCATTGAAAGCCCACAAAGAGGTCCCAGAACAGTGAGAGCCAGGGACATTAGTCTTTCTACAGAGGGCAAGAGTGACCTGGCACACAGCGGGTCATTAACAGCAAGAGGAGTAACTGGTTTGACACCCCATTTGATATTTATCCCCACTGGGTAACTGAGGAGCCATCACAACTTCCAGTCCCTGTCCCTGGAACACCTCCGTAAGCATTCAGCAGTTCTTGTGTGCAAAGCTCTGTGGAACCACTTGGTACAAGGGAAAGATGGGTCACCCATACAGACAGTGAAACATAACACATCTAATGGCAATCGGTATTATTCCAGTAGAATCTCTGGGCCACAGCATAAGTCCAAACAGAAGAGAGGAATCTGACCGCATGGAGAAGTCCCCTGTGTTACTGCAGATGCTGCTGCTGGTTCTGGTCTTGGTCTCTAGGTTGGTTTTCTGGATGATCCTCAGGGAGAGGGTTATAGTTGGGATCCTCTTCAGGTGTGTCAAATACCATCTTCCTGGCAAGGGACATGCCCATCCAACCAAGTGGGCAGGTTACAAAAGCAAGCTAAGGACAACCCCCCAGCCCTTCTAGGAACACTGTGGCCCTTCACAGGGCTAGGCTGTAGGCCACAGCCACCTGCCTACTGCACCAGCACCAACTGTTCTTTTGCTCAGGTCACTATGTAACGATGACAGTACCTGCTTCTTTGATCTCTAGGTCAGCTTTGTTCCTTCAGCATGAAACAGAACATATTCTGCTTGCTTACACTACACAAACACATCAGAAAAAAACCAAAATCCTATACTTGCATCTAGCACTTCCACAAGCAGGAAGAACACTCAGTTCAGCTAGCAAAGCTCAAGGTACCAGCAACTGCTTTATAGACCCTGTGTACCTATGTATGTAATGTGCAGAGTGCCAGTGCCTTCTGCAGCAGAGGCATGAGCTGTCGAACTGAGGTGCTGCCAGCAGGCATCCTCTGGTCACCCCGCGCTGTCACAGACCAGTTTGCTATGAAAATGACCCAGGTTGGGAAGAAACACAGCAAAGCCCAGAAAGAATCAGCTTTACTTACAGGAAGCCAGGGGTTAACAGCAACTTCTTTCCTCCAGGCTGGTTGGGGAAAACATCTTCCAAGAAGTAATAGATGTGACCCACAGCAATCCCTGGGGAGAGTTGTCACCAAGGTCAGGCCCAGCTGTGAGTCCTTTGTCACCTGAACCAGAGCTGCTGGAAGCTCAAGCAGGATGAAACTCCAGGAACCCCTCAGCCGTGCACCCACACCGCAGCTCCCACCAGAGCCACCTGCACTGCCGTGCCAGAGGGCCAGGCTGTTTGCTGTGCCCAACTTCTGCCCCAGGGAAGAGACAGCAAAACGCAGGTCACAGCAAGAGCTCAGGCACAAGGCTGGCCAGTCAGCACCCTCAGCCAGCTCACTTCAAGAAACCTACCACCGTATCTAAGATGAAACTAAGAGCCAGTGCTAGTGCCCCAGTAGCACCTATGAGAATAGAGAGCGCTGCAAAGTGCCCTTGTTCCCAGCACTCGCCAGCTTTTACTTACCCAGTAAGTCGATGATGATGGAGTTGCCCAGAAGCAGAGAGAATCCCATCAGGACCCAGGGCAAGAAGGGGGCTTGGAAGTTAAGAAGCCCAAAGAAGTTCATGCGGATATAAGGGTTCCTGCGACTCCACACATACACCAGCATGATGGTGAAAGCCTGGCCCAGGAAAAACAGGCTGGCAAACAGTCCAAATAGCTAGGAACTATCGAGTCAAGGAAAAACCTGCCCACCCTGTGCACCACCTCCAGGCAGCACAGGATGCCTTGTGACTAGGAAACCCAGAACTCCAAGTGGCCATCACAGCATGCAAGACATTGCCCATGCCACCAAACCTTTCCTGGCTGAGATGTACCGCTCCTCCCTGCACACCACATTTCCCTCCCTGCCACCCCAGAGCAAGTTACTCTGGAGTGGCCAGTACAGATTGCTCACTCCTTAAGCTGCTGTCTACAACCACCAGAAACCAGGGAGCTCTTATAGTCACCTCCACAAAGTGACCATCAAAAGTGACCTTCAGAGAAGGGCCTTCACATTCTTACAGCACTTGGGACACATGGGACGTAATAACAACTAGCTCACATCCAGCATCTGCCTTCTGCATAAGAATTTCAGCAGTGAGATGGTTCTGGCAGTTCACAGCCTTCTTCTCCTGAACACAAGGAGACAGCCAGGGGCAAAAAATTCCCCTGCCCATGTTACAGTTGGGACTCCAGATCTGCTTATGGCCAAGCATGTGGCTGCCAAACACCTGAGGATGGCCAACAGCCACGAGAGTTCCCACAGCTTCATGCAGAGCTGTGAGGAGAGCAGTGCTCTAAGTCATCTGTGTTAAGACAGCAGCAAGACATTTTTAAAAGATTTTATTATAGGGACGGAGCTATTTCTCCCCATCAGAATATTTTGTCCTACAATAAAAGAACTTAAGATGTGTGATGGGGTCTCCAGCCACAAAGAGGATGCAAGGATAGAGCAGTGGGCTTATGCTGCCTGACACACTGACGGCAGACAGTACGTGTGCATCCCACTCCTTGTCCTTATGGCTCCGTCCTTCAGCTGCAGCTGGGTTTTCTGAGTCAGCCTCATGCCAATTGTAGCTGTGCTCCAGTTGTGCTCTGACTGGTGCTCCACCCACCAGAGCTCGGACACAGTCACCCTGCCACAGCTGGGCAGTTTTTTCGAGCATAATAAGGGGCTTCCTTTCAGGTTGAGCTTCCTGAGCACACTACCACATGTCCTCTACTGAGACTGGGCAGCCCACCCCTGTGCCAGGTGCATCAGCACTTCTGCAGACACTAGCGCATGCACAGGCAGCTCTTCCTGTATTTTGCTTCTGTGCTCAGCATACTGGATGAGGAACAGGCCACAGGACAAGGGTGGGCAAGACAAGAGGCACAAGCTGTGCCATACCGCCAGATGTTGTCCCCTCCACCACATGCTCAGCAGAGCTCTCTCAAGTGTCAGGGCATGAGCCTGGCAGGCCTGGGGCACAACAAGGCACTCTGCTCCATGGTACCAAGAAGGTTCACAAACCAGCTGTCTTGTTCAGCAGGCAGGCACCTGCTGTAACCATAACCTGTCATTACGGACAACAGAATACAGCTGGGATAGAGAATTATCAGACAAGCCTCACATCCACAGCATCTCAGAAGACACCAAAGAGCCTCAACCAACTCAAAAGGATACTGTCATGAGAAACCCTCCAAAGAGGAACATGAAGACAAAGTCAGCTGTCCTTCCACGGAAGGAGCCTTCTTCTAGCATGCGGCAGTACCTGTACCTGAGAGCGGGAGAGAAGGGAGGGGTTGCAGTATAGGAAATTAACTGCTGGCCACCCTGTGTCCCCACAGCACGACCATACAGAGAATAAGCCAGCTGCAAGCTATTTCACCACAGGAAGCTGTGAGCCAGGTGTCCAAGCCCCAGAGCAGAACAGTGCAAACTTCACCTCATACCACTCACCCCAGGAAAAGAAAGAGGCATCTGCTGTGCTCCAGCCAGAGCTCACCCCAGGAGTGGGCACTGCTCTCCAGCACGAGCCACAGCAGCACTGCCAGCTGCTTCAGCCTTTGGCCCTGCAGCAAGCAGAGCAAGAGGTGCAGGAGGTGGTGACTGTTGTCAGGGGAATGGCTTCAGTTCAGACCAAGAGAGCCAAGGGCAAGATCCACAGCCCTAGACTGCTGCCAAGAAAAGTCAGCTGGGGAGGAAGATGGATGGGGGAAGTATCATCTAAGCCAAAAAGGGAGCAAAGAGCTTCACTGAGACCAAAGGATACAGAAATATCATGTTGAAAAAGAAACTGAATCCCAGGGGCCCAAAAAAGAGGAAGTTGGTGATCAGCCTCCATATCTGAAAGAGAAGAGAGAGGAGAGAGAAAAGGAGGTGGACAGACAGGTCTCTCCCCATCACATGTACAGCAGCCCATCACGCTATATGCCGGCGATGCACACTCATGCACCCGTCCACTCAGAACTACCCCAGGACACCAGACAGCTGCAGCACCTTCACATGGGAGCTCTCTCCATACTTTTCTGGAAGGGATGAACAGCCACAATTCAGCACCCAGAGCCAAAGTAAATTACTACTCACACCTCTCTACAATAAAGCGTTCCCCACCCAGCCTGACATCAGCTGGCCAAACACCTCAGTGTCATAGAAAAGGAAACGACCAGTTTTGAGTAAAGGAAAAAAGGAAATGCCAAGATGGTGTATGGCAGGGAAAGGCTAGAAGCTATCTCCATCCAGGTGTCTGTGACAAGAAGGGACACCATATTGGTGACCCAGCTCCCACCAGAGAAGGCTGGAGTAGTGGGAAAGAAGCCCCTTGTGATCATACAGCACTCCCTGGCCACCTTGGAGAGTGGGACACTCAGGGCCCAGCCTGTCACACCCACCCCTCGCTGGGAAGGGGCAAGAGGGGCCCCAAAGCCTGGGCAAGGCCTCACCTGGAACTTCCTGAAGATGAGGTCGGGGTTGAAGTACAGCTGGAAGGGGGTGATGAACTCCAGCTGCTGTGAGAGACAGGCAGAGCAGCTGCCACCCACTGCCGGGCACCCGCTGCCCTCAGCCAGCCCCCCACCACAGCACCCCCTCGGGGACCCACCTCCCGCCGCAGCCCCCCTTCCCCTCCCGTCCCTGCAGGGACCGCTCTCGCCCTCACCACGGCAGCGGTGGTGAGCACGCAGGCGGTGGTGTAGGCCCGCGTCACGGCCGGCATGCCCAGGTACTCCTGCGCGAAGCCCTGGTAGGCCATGGTGCCGGCGACAGCACCCGCTGCGCCGCCGCCCCTTTAACACCGCCCCTTTAATGCCCTCCACGCGCCGCCGCCGCGCCACGCCCCCGCCGGCCGCGGCCGTCCAATCCCGGCGCGACAGGCAGCGAGAGCCGGCCAATCGGAGCGCGCCTCATGCTCCGGGCCCGTCCGCCCGCCGCCAACCCGGAACGGACCCGCCGCAGCAGGTGACGGGCCGGATGGGGGAGAGCGCCTGGGGTGCCGCCCCGGGAGGCGGGGCCAGCCCGCGCAGCCAATGGCAGCGGGCGGTCTCAGTGACAGGCGGCTGAGCGAAGGAGGGGACGCGAAAAAGCAGGTCACGTGCCTCCCAGGAGACGGCCAATCAGCGCGAGAGGCCGGTGAAGCCGCGCGGGGTGGCTGCGGGGGCGCGCGCTGGAGGCGGGCTCGCCGCGCCCGGGCCGGCGGGCGAGTCCTGCGAGCTGAGGACGCCCGGTCGCTTGCAGGGCGAGCGACACGCAGCTCAGAGCTGGGCCGTGAAGCGGGGCGCCTCGGCGGGCGTGCCGCGGCTGCGCGGGTCAGAGGGTCTCCTAAAGCACGAAGGGCCTTGGGTGTTAGTGGTTCCCGCTAAAGCCTCCGCCTCCACGTGGTCGGGGCCCCGAGGCCCTCCCCCGAGCTGTGCGCGGTCGCACCAGGCCGGGCAGGGTGGCTGGAGGAAGCCGGGAGGCGGCGTGTCCCCAGGGAGGCCCTGGGAATGGGGACGGCGGTTGCTTTCAGCTGCGAGCAGGGCGCGCAGCGTCTCCGCTCCCCACCTGACTGTGTCAAATCTGTCACTAAACACCCTTCGAAAGGATGGTCTGATAAAGGCCGGCATGAGCCGGGCATCCTCTGCTCTGCTGCTGATTACACTTTCCAGAGCTGTCTGCCCAGCGCGGGAGTCGGGTCTGACGTTACAGCCGCCCTGGTTTCAGAGGGGAGAATGGGCCCGGTGTTGGGTGTCTGCAGAAGAAGGTTAAGCTGTCAGCAGAGCCTTAAGGAGCCCTGACATTTCCCCTCGAGCCCGCAGTTAATGGAAATTAAATCACTGGCGGGGGAAGGAGTCTTTGTGCTTCCCACCACCTCCACCCCAACTGCCCTTTGATGAAGAGCAAAACCCAGCTGGAAGATGAGGGGACAAGAGATTCAAGGTACCTGTCGGGAGAGAGTGGGGAGGAGACGAGAGAGAGGTGGGCACCTGTGGGACCAGGGCTCCTGAGCACCCCGGGCGCTGCGGTGCTGAGACCTGTCTCTGACCTGGCTGCTCTGGGGGAAGGAGAAACCGCTTCGGGTCAGAGCTGCATCAGGGATCCTGGGAATGGAGTTGAAGGGGGGAAGGCTGGAAGAGGCCAAACAAATCGGTGTCACCCCCAGTTCCCAGGCTGGTTTCTGCCCATGATCTCGCTGCCTTTGGAGCTCAGCCAAGCTGACTTCATGCACTACACTATGCCCAGGGGCAGCTTTAGTCTTTATAACAATTCCTGTCACGTTTTACGGGTTTGGGAATTACGTCCTTCCACAGGTTCACATCAGCCTAGCCACATGGCTGAGTTCACATTATACGTCTTTGTAGTGATGCCGACATGCCGCTTTCTATAAAATCATGGATTCTAACTAAAAGTCTGAAAAAAGCAAACCCAAACTCTTTGTCTCAGCTGCAAGAAGGCATGAGGGGCTGCCAGAACAGAAACGTGTTGTCCTACCCCTGCCCAGGGACCCAAAGCACATGCAAGTACAGGTCTGAGCAGCAGTCATACCATTGCTGCCTGTCATCTTCTCGGTTCCCCTTCCTTTTGGAAGCAGTTGAATTTAAGTCAAGTGCAGCATCAGTTTCAAACCCCAACACATCAGAAACTCAGAGTTTCCATAAAAATAAGTCTAATGCCCAGACTTTAGTCCATTTCGGACGGGCTTTGAAAAAGGTCTTGGATCTGCCCCAGGAACTAATTGGAAGACCTTCCATCTGCCAGCTTTACTCAAGTCACTCACAGGAAGAACTGAAACATGATGGTACCAAAGGTAATTCTCTTTCCCAGACAGGGAAGCCTGCAGGCTTAGTGAGATTACCCTGTTGTATGGTAAATGTTTACAATTTACAAACCAACTCATAAGAAAATATTCCTGGCAAAGAACAACTAGCGTGTGTTGTGCACTCACCACTGTGGATTCATTTAAAAATAGATGTATTTCCTGAACAGGAATGGTTTTGCACATACACAGTAACAGACCACTACTGTACCCCCCTGGGGTTTGTTTTCCCCATTTCTGGGGTGATTTTAAGGAATGTGCAAGCAGTTGCCTGGGGTTGTATGTAAGCTTAACCCTGCAACAGAAACTCAACAGCTTCCTGTCTCAGTTTCTGCAAACCAAAATAGCAAAGAGTTAGAAAACAAAGAAAAAAGCTATTAACTCCCCCCATGAGTTAAACAGCACATAAACCTCAAGAAGGCACATGAACAAAGATAAATGGGCTGTTGCAGCGTTCATCTCTTTTGTTTTTAGTGAATTATTGTGTGTAATTCATGTTTCCTGTCCATAAATGCCAGAGGAACTTGAAGACATGAATCCATTCTAATTTAGTAAAGACAAAAACAACTCCTTTGGAGCCCATCTGGAACTTGTTTTTATCGTAATTGTTCTGGGCTCAGTAACGAGTTCAAGATCTAACTGCTCTCCCTAATTGTTTCAAGAATAAACAGATGCTGTTTAAAGGCGACAGCTCCCATTTTGCCCCGCACCGTGCTCTTTGGGGTCGCAGGATGAAAGGAGCTGTGCGCCATGTCAGCACAGGCCCTAACGAGCCTTGGCGCCCTTGCAGGGGTGCTCACCCCGTCAGCAGCTGAGGGGGCAGGAAACCAGCCCCCAGCCACGTACTTGATGAGCGTCCAGCTGGTGATGTGTGCCTCTGCCCTCTAACACCGCTGGCATTTTGTTTATAAATTCATCTGATGACCTTTTGCAATGTGTCCTGCTGTGCTGGTGACACCAAGGCACCTTCTCCAGCTGGGCTATAGGGCACACAACAGAGAGAGTTCATTCCCTGGCCACCTAACCGCAGGCCCCTTGGCTGGAGTAATGCTCCATCCCCCTGCAGTCAAGCCCAAATTCTTTTCTGCATTTGAAGACAAAGATAGCCCCCAACTGCCCACTCTGAGAGACTCCTCCCACCAGGCTATGAGATTATGCAAGTCCTGTACAAGGTCTCACTCACCCTAGTGCTCCCCAGGACATGCCACACCTGAGATCCCTGTTAACCCCTGTGTAGAAGAGGTTGCTGCATGACAGATGCACTGGCACTAGGAACAGATTCTGAAAGAGCAGCACTGAGTTCCCCTGCAAGCGAGCTGCCACGGCCAGAGACACCTTACTGGAAGGTTATTTCAGCTCTCAGACTCGGTCCTTGGTGGCATGGACAACAGGTGCCAAGAGCTCCAGATCCACCACAGAGCAGCTGCTAAGAGTTTCTGCTCCAGTTTTGGAAAAAAGGCTCCATGAACCCACTCTGCATAGATAAGTTGTGTAATCATATCTGCCCAAGGCACTTGAAATGTTTACTTTTCAATGTTTAATGGCCACATATAAATTCTTTCTCCTTCATTGAAGGATTTTGTGTCCCAAATCAGCTAATTCTACAGTGTGATGGCTAAAGTCAGGAGAAAGTGAATCATCCAGAATTGGTTGGGGGTTTTTATTTGTTTGTTTGTTAGAAAGAAACCAAAGATAGCACTGCGAGCTCAGCTCTCCAAGGACATGTGGTTTGCACAGGGTTTGCTGTAACTCAAAGTTTATGTTGTTTTTATTGCCTATGCTTTTTAGTTCAAAAATACAGCTTTGCATCTGGCATATCATGGGAAAGAAGATCTCACCTAAATCTCCTTGAGCAGAGCCTGATCACATATCCAAATAAAGCATTTCTTTCAAACAGTTTCTGATCATGAGTTGAAGACATGCAGCAAGAAAACGTCTGTCTCTTTGCACAGTTATTTTTTCCCAGTGCTTAATCATTCTTGTTAAATTCTTCTGCCTTGTGATCTGCCCTCTACACCATAGGTCACCTACCACAGCTGTCAGCAGGGAATATCCTTTAAGGGCCTTTATTTTGTAACATCCATTTCATAAACACTGTGGCCAAATCACAAGAGAACTGAAAACCAAAGCTTGTTTCTTATAAGAGCTCACAGTAGCAGCACATACAGCTGAATGTGCTGGTGGCTGTTGAAGACCGCTGCAAGGAGTCAGAAATGGTCTTTGTAGTTTGGTTTTCACCAGGGACAGGACTATGTGCCCTAGCCCAGGTGCCTCTCAATAAGCCAGGGGACAGTTCTAATTAAAAAGCCCTATCAGAAGTGAATGTTAAATAAGAAATCAGGATGAGTCTGACAGCCTGACACTGATGCATATATTCCTTTGATAGGAACATTCAGCGACATTTGCTGCCATTTGGCAGAGTCTAAACGCTCTTCTCTTGCACACAGGAACACAGATTTTGTTCAGCCAAGCAGTTTGGTCTCTCTCCAGGTCACCCAGTTTCAACTAACGGCCTGCATCAGAATCTGATACAAAGAAGGAAGGAAAGGGGATAGTTCAGCCACAGCATGACCTACAGCTCACAATGGGCTGAGAAAAGGGTATTTCAATTATTTTTAGTGTTTTGGGCTTTCTCAGTTTTCCCAGAGAACCTCAGAGACTGAAAATGCAGACGGCTGATCCAACACGCAGAACACAGAGCCATTCTTCGGACAGCCAAAAATCCTAGCAGGCAAGGAAAAGCAGCTAGTTCCCTTGGCTGTGTCAGCCCTCGTGTCCTCAGGGGACTCAGCTTCCGTCTATCTGCTCTGGAAAGCATCCCAGTGACTCTGTGTGGTAGCAGAAGCTCTGTCAGCATTGGGTCCCTGCCCTGAGAAACCTCTGCAATGAAGCCCATTTCCTGGAGTTCTTCCACAATGTCTTGGACTTACATAAATTGTGGGTTTTTTTCTAAGGAGTATTAGTGAACTGCTGGAACTGAGAATAATGGTGTCACATCAAGGCACTCATTTCCTGCAAAGAAAATCCATTTTTACAGCTAAGTTCCATAAACATTGCTTTCACCAGAAAACCAGCAGACCCACTGCATGTTTCTTGAAGAGGCTGCTTGTTTGTAGATCGTGTTATTTGTCTTCTGTATTTTGAGTGAGTCCTGCAAGAGTCAGGGCAAGCAGACAGAGGTATTTCATATTTCACTGCGATGGTCCTTACAGGAAAGAGAGAAGGGTTTACAGAAAGAGCCAGGGTAGAGCCTGGGAGGTAGCCAACAACCAGCCATGGAGCAGCTCCAAATCTCTTCTGCGATTTACAATGTGACATTTGTAGGGAGAATTCATCCTGTAGTTCCAAGCCTCACAGATGGAAATGGGGCCCCTTTTCTCCTCTCACAGAGTAATTGCAGTTGGTCCAGATGATGCTGGGGTAAAAACACTCTAAAGCACAGGAAGCACTCAGTGCATGGCAGATCAAAGAACGTGTGTTGATGGGCTTTCCTAATGGCAAGATTACTTCTTATTCCCACAGTCAGGTAATTGCAGGCAGAGACTGCCATCACATTCTCCAAATAATTACTCTCCCATGTTCATGGCATCATATTTCAGCTTGATTATGACAGTTCTGAGCTCAGTGAAAAGGTATTTGAGGGTGGTAGGTCCCCGCGATGGTGCAGGAAGCCGTTTGGGTGAAGGCTTCCAAAGCCAGGAGTTTGAGTTACTGCAATGTGGTGGTTATACCCTGGTGACCGACCCAAAGACTGGAGGTTTCTCATCTACACCAGCTGCAACTCTGACATTGTGAGAACTTATCCTAAGGACTGAACATTGGGAATGCTGGAGTGTTTTAAGGTGCAGTAGGAACCCAGTTAGAAACACAACCAATGTGAACACCTCTCAGTGCTAAAGCACGAGTCATGTAGATGCTATGTAGGAGAAAAAAAATCTACATCCACTCCTCATCAAGGCAGCTGTTACTAGAAAAGACAGAGGACAACCTCCAGGAACTCGCACTTCTAGCTAGCGAGATGCACACACAGATCTAGTCACAGCAACAGCTAATTTATGCCACTTCTGGAACAGGGAGGCTTGTGAACAGCCTGTGCCACAGTCACAGGACTTGACTAATCCCTTGGAGCTCTCCTAAGCTCACCTGCCATTTCCCTTCTCTGACCCAAGACTGCCATAGGCAGTTGCTTCACCTCATTGCACCGCTCGCAAGCTCTCTAGTTTAACCCCCCACATAAAAACACTGGGAGTGGGTTTGGAAGAGAGGGAAGGTGGCTCTGCACTGTTCAGGGAAGGCAGAGGTGAAATAAGGAGAGGCTTGAGGAGAGCCCATTGGGAGGCTCAGCAGAAGATGTAAACACATCCCCTGACAGCACCTGGTGTCCAGTGCTCTAGGATTTCCTTTGGGCTGTGATGAATACTGCTTTCATCTTCTGTTAAATAGAAGAATATGCACATACTTGCCTTGGAAAAATAAGACAATGCAGTGGTCTAAGCAGGCAATCCCTGACCAGGTCATTGCAGACATATATTCCTAAGTTTGACTACAACAGAAATGAGACAGATGGATCAGATTCATGGTACTCAGGCCCAGGGAACGAACGGAGACCAGACTGCCTGGATGGGCTGCATTCCTTTACCTCTTAACCCACCAGAGACATGCTTTGACATGTTGGCCTCTGTCTAAGGAGCTAGAAATGGAATAATTTGCATCTCCCTCAAAGGCTCCCATGACAACTCTCAGTGACTAGAACAACCAGGGACACTCTGCCTGGTAGCTGCAGGCTGAAACTCCTGTACGCCATCACCTGAGGGGACAAAGACCTGCCCTAGGCAGTCACTGCTTGTAAGATGCTAGGAAAAAGCAGAAAGATCTTGCCTAATAGGAAATAGGTGTTTTTCTTCCTGTAGGAGTTCTACCCAAACCTAGTGTCATTCAGAAGAGACAGGAAGAAATCAGAGCTTTCCTTTTTGAATGTGTTACTGTTCTTGATATGTGCTGCCAAACAATACACCAGTGGCTGTTAACTTGTACAGTTACGTACAGTTACGTCTGTTTCCCCAGTGAAGAGGTTATCGTTTGAGGAGCTGTTAGAGGTAATCCTCTGACCCCTGACACATGCCACAGGCAGCAAACTGCTGTCGTCTTGGATTCAGAGCCTAACACAGGAAATTTTGTACTTCTCCTGCCACTTAGTGGCTGCAGCTGATGCAGCACCACATCCCTACGTAAGCATTTCCAAGAGGACACTTTTTGCAACATGAAAGAGGTTTATATCTCTGTTCAGGTGTAGTAAAACCTAAGTACAGACAAAGAGGCATTAAAAAAAAAGTTTCACTTATTTTGAATACTTTGAAATCTGTCAGGCAGGCCCTTTACAAATTGCACTCTGGAGGATGAAAGCACATTTAAATACCATGTTTACTCCTAAAAAGGCCAGATATTTTGTGAAACAGCAGCTTTGCTGTTACTACTGGCAATGCAATGTCTTCATCTCCACTGGATCCCATCTCTAGGATCCCTGAGGGGGGATACACCACTTCCCAGTGCCAGGGAGTATCTGGAAGAAACTTATTATTTACAGAAAGAATCAAGCTTGTTACTGCTGCCCTGCTGTCTTCTGTAGCTTACATGGAAAAGGGAACTGTTTATGGATCAATAAACAACTATTACATGAGCCAAACCCATTGCACAAGGTTTGTCAGCTACTCTGTCCTGATTAAGTGACGGGTAGTTAGCAAGGGAAGAGTATAAAATTCACACGCTAGTGAAACATAAGCCAAAAGACAAAGATGAAAGGTCACTAGAAGAAGCCTCTATTACAGTGGGATTAAACCTTTTCGACTCTTTAGAATTTAGCTGGAGCCTCTCAGCAGTAGAGAAGGGGCTTCTACTGCATAGAGTTATTTAATTTTTAACCAAGATATTAAAATCAAACTGAGTTTCAATTTTGTACTCCCAGGGCGTGACAAAAATCCATCATATGAAGGCTCCTCCACCATGCCTCTGTGAACAACTGTGGTGAAGCTCAGTTGATTCCTTGATCAGTACCTCCCAAGCACAAACCCAGTTATGGTCTTTGGTATAATGAGCCCCCATTGCCCTCAGAACAGCTGTTCTAGGGACAACAAGGCTTAAAGAACAGCCGGATAATGCTGTGTGAGAGAGTATGATAACTCAAAACAAGCTGAGAACATTTCAATCAGATACTCATTCTTCCACCAGCAGCCTACTTGCCCATGCTCACCTCAGCACTAGGTTTACCTGCAATGCCATGTATTATGTAGATATATTATGTATTAGGTAATATGCACTTTAATATAATATATGATATATCATATATAATGTAATATATATATGCATTATGCACTTTGGAAGCAAAAAAAGTCACATAGCATATGTAAAAGCAAAGCCCTTTGCCTTCTGTGAGATGAAAGTCAGAGATGATTGTTCAGTGACAAAATCAAGTGCTGTACGTGCTGCTGTTTGCTCTACGTCAGGCTATGGAGAGGGAACAGGGCTGCAGCCTCCTGTGCATCAGTGCACAGCCCCTTGTCAGCGCCAGCTGGATTGCCTGTATGTCACCAGGACAGAGACACAAGTGCAGTGAAAGGGCTTGGCGTGATGAGGGATTTGAAAGGTTTGGGTTTCGTTCATTCCTGTCACTGACAGAACCAAGGGAAATAGTCTGGTTTATCTTTCGGGTCTTAGATTGGGTTCCAGGACAAATACAGTCAGCAAAACCTGTAGTTTACTTCTACTTTGCTCATACTTCATCAGGCAAGCGCTACTGGGCAAGTGTGCCAGACGCTTTGAGAGGGAGTTTATGCCATAAACCACACTGGCCTTCAAGAGGATTTAGACAGCTCTGGATCTTGCATAATCATATCCCTAAACTGTCATGTACTTTCAACAAAATTAATTGAACTGTCTCGCTAATGAACATGCAGCCTCATTTTGAGAATGTAAATCAGCTGGCAAAACACCTGCCAAGTCAAGTGTCTGATCGTAATGTAATGGGTGACTAAATACACATTCCTATGCTGGAGATTTAAATAATCCTTCAGAGCACTGCTGGGCATACCAGAGGCTTTGGCAGACAGAGGAAAACCTACCTCAGAGGATGAACAAGCTGCAGAGACTGGTAAAGAATACCTGTTTTACTATTATTGTTGACAGATCTTTTTCTAAAATTTGAATATTTATAAGGCTGTGTAAGTACTGTCAGGTTCTTGTAGAATTATTTGTTCAACCCATGACAGTCCTTGGGATAAAGCTGACAGACTAATGGCTCTCCTGGCAGCTGCACAGCACTGTGGTGGCTGGGACTACAGTGAAGAAGCCGTGTGTTAAGGAAGGTTTGGGAAGGTCACTGTGTAAATAGAGCTTGGCTTTGAGCACAGAACTGTTTGGTGGTTCCTGAAGGGAGAAGCAAACCATTTTCCTCTAGCTGGTGGGCACAAGAGCTCTGTAATACGGGGCCTGACAGGGAATGTACTGCATAATAAAAGCAGGGAACTGAGCAGGAGGAGTTTCATGTTCCCAGGCACTGTGATTAAAAAAGAAATGTGCTATTGCAGGGAGAGGAAATCTCTCTCACTTGGAGAACTAAAATAACTGGGAAGACCAGCAGTATCAGGTGCACAGTCCTTAGCTCAGGTCTCAGCAAGAAGGCAGGGAAGTGGCGTAGCCAAGGGAAGTGCAAGTGAAACGTACCCACTTCTAACTGGGACAGAAGACAGCTCGGCCTCTTCTTGCTGCAGGGCTGGAACAGTCTGGCTTCATTTCTGTCCTGGGAGAATGTCCTGTCTCAGGCTGGTGTGAAAGTTATTTACAAGAGAGGACTTTGAGTAAAAGTAAAATCTAAGATTATTTGAATTTGTGATTTTAGAGCTATTGTGAGAACAGGCAAATCTTTCCTTTTCTTTGGTAGATGGCTTTGTTAGAAGAAAATTCAGCAGGTAGAGCAGAAAGAGCTCTCCAGCTTTAGATTATCTAAGTTCTTCTAAGGGTCAATGGGCTCATATTCTTGTAGCAAAATGCAATCTAGCCTGAGGTGCCCTGCACTAGCTGGCAAACAGCCAAGCCTGAGCATGGGAGTCACCTGAAGAGCTGTTCCACTGGGAGAGGTTTGCAAGCAGGGGGCTGGCAAAGGCCGTCCTGGCCTTGGGCCACCTAGAACATTGTGCAGGAGGTGTCAGGCTAAAGGCCATGGGCATCTAGCAAGCTCAGAGTGGTCTTGAGACATGGGACAGTGTTCCCAGTCCAAGGACACCATCAGGGCACAGCTTGACAGTCACAGGATCTCACATGCAGACAGGAAAACGAATTGCACAGGCACAAAATAAGTGTGAATTGACAAGGATGGGTCAGCGACACAGAGAGAGACCAACCGATGGGGTGGTGTGGCTGCAGCATGGAGACATGATGCTTCTGACACTCAGCTGTGCTTCACTAGAGAAGCTGTACATCAGTTTGAAGGCAGAGTCACACAGGAAAGTGTCCAGGCAATAGTGTCAGGAATGACCTGAGGCTTACAAACATGACAGAGAAGGAAAGATGAACAAAAATGTTTAGAAAGTTTTTACACAGTGTCCCTGGCTCTCCACAGTTAGCTCCAGTGTTGTTCTGATGTGGGACATCCATTTATACTATAACATTCAGGGCAACTTACTACAAGGGAAAACGCGTGCCACGCAGCTCTCAGTTGCCATACTGTGTCAGCCAGGACAGCTTGTTCTACATCCTGCAAAAAGTCAAGAGACCTCCCTTTTATACCAATGCCCTGATGCCATGATGCTGCATGAAGCAGCTGCGTTCTCCTGCCCCTGCTTCCAAACACATAGCAGCAGCAGTGTTAGATGACGATGTAAGCAACAGGCAATACTGATGGAGAAATGACCTCAAGGAGACTAGAATGTGGCATAGAACTCACTATCTGCCACATATTTCACCTATATCATAATACTGAAGGTGCAGAAAATAAACTGGCTGAGGACGCAGTTATGGACTGCTGAACACAAGAACGTGTAGGAACAACTCTATAATGAGAAAGTTCAGCAGAGAGACATCCTGTGCTCTGTACAACCTGTGAAGCAGCATAGGAAAGGCACTCTATTTTACTCTAAAATATGAGTTATTAACAGGAAAAGGCAGAAGAAATAGCATGCTAATGAATCAGAAATGCTCTGGATATAAGTGGCCCTGAGAAAATCCCCCATACCACAGAGAAGCTCCATCCAATAGAGCTTAGCTAGAAATGAGGCAGGAGTCATTAAACTTTGGCAATGCTTTTTCA
>JAVSBS010022595.1:35649-47654 GCA_033124195.1 Coracias cyanogaster | reverse complement strand
GCTTGTCTTGGATCTATCTCATTAAGAATAGGGGCAGCACTTCTGAGAACTGATCACGCTTGTACCCAGGATGCACATTTCCTGGGACGTTAGATAAATGTGCTACATTTCCCATCACTAGCCCTGAACAGTTTTCAGTAACTTCATGGCTATGTCTTTACTAATTATTTGCAACATCTGCAATGTGTATTTAAAACAATGGCATTTGGCCTTGCTGACGCTGTTCTTTACATTTGATGTGTTTTCCCAGCAATTACATGGGAAAGAGATCTACCAGGATCCTGGTACACCACAATCTGTGGAAGGAGGCTAACTTTGAAAGAGGACAAAATTAAACCATAGTTCTCCTGATAGGAAACATGACATAGAATGGACCCTTAGCCATGAACAATGTATATTTCCGATAGTTTCTCCCCCTCCACCACAGCCTGTCCAAGGTCTAATATATTCTAAAGAGCTGTACACAACACTGAAGAGAAGTATTTGAAGGGATATGGCCTAACCCTATATTCAGGGTGACCTCCTGGTGACTGGGATGACCAGGCTGCTCAGACGCTCATCTACAGATAGGACATTCTAAGCTTTAGGAAAGCACCATCATTCACCATGTTATCTGCCCTGGAATGCCGCCAACACAGGGTTATGGCTGTTCAGTGACACCACAGCATCCTCTCGAAAGCCAAATTCAGAAAACGAGGTGCTGAAGAGTTAGATGAGCAGCACCTCACCAGTGCAGCCCAGCTGGTCCTGACAGTGGTGTCAGGAAATGTTCCTGTCAGGGGGGTGTTTCAGTAAGATATCAAAATATGAAGATCAATTCCAACCAAGGGGAAGTTTCAAAGGCTGATCCAGAGGTTTTTGTGTAGAGGAATTCAAGCAGCGAGATGTGGAATTAATGATGGTTTAGCACAATTAATTGAGGAAAGCTCTCTCATAACACTGTCTCAGTGTTCCCCACATGTTTAGCCCAGCCAGAACTCCCTGCTCCTGGCTCCCTGGCAGTACCAGTGTGTAGTGCACCAAAAAAAGCCCAAGCAGAGTCTGTGTGTAAAGTGCAGAGACTGATACAGGACTAGGGCAACTTTGTTTGGAAAGGGATATACAGCAGTAAGTATATGAAGACTGAAAGCAGATTTGTACCCTCTTTCACTATTTCTCCAGCTACCTATATCTGTTTCCTTCCTTCCTTTTTCATGAGTCTTGTCACATCACCACTGAGGGGGACGAGTAGCGTGGGCATGCATTTCTCAATCGTTAAGGGCAGCAGCAACACTTGTACTAAAAATGGTGTTGGATCCTACGTCATTAGTACCAGTCATAGAGCATTACTGGTCCCTCTTGCCAAATTCTAATGTGGCTTTTAAATCATTGCTTCTTTTTGTTCAAAAGACAAACTGAGAGAGGAAGTTAAAATTTCATGTTAACCACCACAGTTTGTTCCCCAAATAAATGATCCTGAAATAAATCCTATGGTGAAACTGTGCACCTTCATTTTGCAATAACCTGCTCATTTGACAAGGACTCACCCCTACACGCCAACCTTCTGATGTGTCACACGGGTCTGAAGACACATTGGCACTGCTGACGTGCAGGAACTTCATGGCGGCCTATCTAACTGTGGAAGATGGTATGTGCACCCCAACTAAATTTATTCTCTTGGGAAAAACAGATGCATTTTAAAGCATAATTCAGAAAGGAGCAATATTCACACAGAAGACTCAAGCTTTCTAAATAAAGAACAGCCCCTGCCTAACACCTCTAGATTTGTAAATCTCCTTGCCTTTATTTCAGCACAAGTTAGAAGACAAAATATGGCACAAATTCTATCTCTAATAGGATTCCTGATTCTTCATTTTTCTTTATGTCTGATCCAAAAGTTCTGGTAAGCTGTCTTGAGATCACTGGGCTTTTAATTAATCTTTTTGACTCACACTCCATCTTTTTCACACAAACAATATTAGGTTTGTGCATAAGCTTGATACCAGATGTCATTTTCTCCTCTGTCTCTCAGATGCTTAACATTTTAGGGATAAGAAGGATCAGAAGCACATAGGCAAGGGACACTCCACAAGTTATACACCAAGCACGCTCTGCAGACTACATTTTAGATTCTAAAAGGCAATTCTATCTAAACCTTGTTGGTGGGATGCTTCAGGGCTGAGCAAAGCCCTAGCAAGACTGAAGGGCTGGGCACAGCAGTTCTGTGCCATGGCACAGGGCTCATACACCGGGACAAGCAAAGCTCACAAAATCCTGGACCCCCCCTTAGCAGCCCTCCCAGTAACTCTGCGTCTGGTATTTGTCCTGATTATGTCAGGAAAAGAGTGAAAACACAATCACCTCTAATCCCAAAGCCCCTCTTGCCATAGTATGGCTTCTGTGCAATTGTTCTCAGCTTGAATACCACTTCCGCCCATTTTCACAGGCTGCAAAGCCCCCCTGTGTTTTCCCCCTAGAATAATTTAATAAATACTTAGCTGGGGCGGTAATAGATGTAACGACAGTAATCGTCATTTGTTAATGAGTTACTTTGCTGCAAAAATATCATGCCTTTGAATGTAAAGGAATTCAGACTTTACCAGCAAGGACTTAATTTATAAGTAGTGATTTCTTTACCTAACATCTCAAGTAAGACAACCTGCTGATTTCTGTTTCCTTTTAAGAAATCAGAACTTTTTTGCTTCTGGGAGTTTAAATTAATTCCTGGTGTTGTGACATCAACACCATCAGAAGCTGCATTGTGCTGAAGATGATGGGGTCCAGGTCCCCCAGCAGCTGTCAGTCAAGTTACCAGTAAGTCAAGTAAGCAGACCAGTGAGCACCTTGCAACAATGGGCTCATTAAGGGTAGACTGTGCAAGAGACTCGCTTCCAGGATCAGAGAATAGGGTAATTAAAAATGGAGGTTGTTGCCAGTAGCCTGGATAAAAGTTAATATCTGGGATAAGGAAAAGAAACAAACAGATGAAGGTGAAATACTGGGAATGGAAATGCCTCTAAGCAGAAAGGTGCATTTATCCTGTGATTGTTAAGCATGTATTTCCCCAGAGAAATAATTGTGTTGGATTAAGTGGTTTGTAGGAATCAATTGCTCAGTAACAGGTAGAGAGGGAAGGTGGGGTGAGGGCTGCAGAGGTGAAACAAGCCATGCGCTGGTTTCCCGTCTCAGCCCAAAGACCTGGGCAGCTGCGCAGGCCCCATGAGTGCCTCCCGGCCTTCACAGGAGCACACACAGGCCATTTATCAGAGGAAATTCAGAGTTCCGTGCTCCCGGGCAAGTGGCAAGGGTGGGGCTTTCCTGTGCTTAAGGGCTAAGATAACTGGCATTTCTCCCCCCTTTTAAATTGTTCTTCAGTGCTGTTTTCTATATAATCAGTATTATCATCATAAATACAGATGTTATTCAGTTTCAGCCTGTCTTCCTGTTCACCTCTGAGATATCTCTGTCTCTGTGGCTGGTTCTTTCACATTCTCCTCTCCCTGACACCAGGGACTTTTCTGAGTGATTGTAAGCAGCCTCGGTTTGACAGAGTGCACAGCCCCAGTCACACATTCCTCCCAGACTTGGACACTGGAATTTACAGTTTTAAATAATTGAAGTAAACTGTATGTATTTCATATACAGCTGGAAGAGGAGATAACTCCTCTTAACTCCATTTACCAGGCAGACTCTTAGGAAGATATTTTCCATGCTACACATGTTTACAGCTCCTCAGGCAGAGATAATCAATGGGAGGCTGCAGTAGTCACGTGTCAGCATAACCACATGATGGTCCAAAAGCTGCTGATGTTGTTCTGCTTCTTTTCTAGGACCATCTTGTGGCTAAAGTTTGTCTTCTGGTTGGAAAAACAAAAGAAGTGAAAGGCCATATCCAGTGTACTGTGACCTTGTTGCCATCCTCCTATTACCAGCACTCGCCTCCTCTGCAGAAGAGTCATCAGGCCGCTGTCAGGATGTAAGCAGGGCATTGCTCAGTATTAAGGCATCAATCATGTCCTCAGCTGTCAATGCACGTGATTCCTTTAACTTTTGTGTATCATTTTTTCTGCTGCTTTTGCTTCACACATGGACTTTTCCATTCATGCTGCATTTGTATCAGCCTTAATATTTCCATCACAAATCTCTGCATGCTGTAAATTACTGTACAACAGAAAAAAACACTTGCACAGGGGCAGGAAATGTGTTATTTTAAAATTTGTGATCTCCTCCACACTAGAAGGGTGCTTTAGGCTAACTGAAACCAAATCTAGCCAGACCAGTTCAAAAGTCAGTGTGAACATAACTTAAAATTTTGTCTAAAACATTTAAACTTACTTAAGATAAACTGAAACAATCCTGGTTTTAATCAAAACCAGCCTTTCCCAGGGCGCCCAGTGTAAAGGTGAGGCAGCTGGCGAGGTCGGTGCAGCTCTAACAGCAGCATTCGCACCACAAACACTCGCTGCATCTGCCAGCCTTCGGGGCTGCGAGCCACTGCTGGCCTGCATGGGTTGAACCTTGCAAGAACAAACCAAGAGGCCAGTGGTCCATGAAGAGACTGCAGTAGTTACAACGTCTGCATGGCCCGATGACAAAACCTCTTGCAAATACACTCTTTTTGATACAGGCACTTAACTTGTGGATGGATACTCCTTCAAGATTCAAAATGTACTAGACAGATTGAAACAGTTAAGTGAAGTCTGAAATCTTTATGGCAAGATATTCAAATAGAATGTCTTGCTCGCAGCTCCAAACAGAGTCTCTTGCCTGGTGTAAGTTAACAGCGATCATCCTTCCTGGACAAATGAAATAATTTCTCTGTTGGTGTTCACAACCCATATGTAGATCCCATACTGAAAGCTCTTCCATTTTCAGGGTGGTTCCTAAGGCATTTGGTGGTGTTTGCACTTTTGTCCGTCAGGACACGCAGGAGATGGATAACACGTGCTCAGTCTTTTGGTAAATAACCAGTTAGGCTCTGATAATCAGGACGGCCATACTGCTGGGTGCCTGCAATAGCACGACCTCCTCGAAGAGAGACTTTTATCGGTGAATGGAAAATGCACAGACAACGGCACTGAGGGGAAGAAGCCTGAGCGGCGGAATCCGGGAGGAGATTCCTCCAGAGCCAGCAGAGTGGGCAGCGGCCCTGCGAGCTCCTCCCGGAGCAGGGTGCCGGGCGAGCAGCGGGACGTTTCCCCGGCTGCGGCGGGAGCCTCTCGGCAGGGCCGAGCGGGGGCAGAGCCGGGCCCCCGGCCCCGGAGCTCTCTCCGGCGGCGGGCGGTGGCTGCCGCCCACCCGCGGCCGTGCGAACCCCCCCGCGGGAAAGGGCCGGGCCGGGCGGGAGGGCGGGCGGTGGGAGGGCGCCCCGCGGCTCCTCATAAAGCCCTGCCCGGCGGCGGCCGCCTCAGAGCCGGTCGGTTGCTGCCCGGGGCCGGTTCTGCAGAGCCGCCGCGCCGTCCTTTCTCCGGAGGCTTCGGTGGGGCAGGGGCAGCAGCAGCAGCATCATGACGTCGGCGGCCCTGGAGATTTTGGGGCTGGGGCTGGGCATCCTGGGCTGGGTGGGAGTGATCCTGGCCTGCGGGCTGCCCATGTGGCAGGTGTCGGCCTTCATCGACGTGAACATCGTGGTGGCGCAGAACATCTGGGAAGGGCTGTGGATGAACTGCGTGGTGCAGAGCACGGGGCAGATGCAGTGCAAGGTGTACGACTCCATCCTGGCGCTGCCGCCCGAGGTGCAGGCGGGCCGGGCGCTCACCGTCGTCGTGGCCCTGCTGGGGCTGGTGGCCCTGCTGGTGACCGTGGTGGGCGCCCAGTGCACCAACTGCATCCGGCCCGGCAAGATGAAGTCCCGCATCGTCATCGCCGGCGGGGCCATCTACGTCCTGTGCGGGGTCCTGGTCCTCATCCCGCTCTGCTGGTTCGCCAACATCGTCATCAGCGACTTCTACGACCCCACCGTGCCGCCGTCCAAGAAGCGGGAGATGGGGGCCGCGCTCTACATCGGCTGGGCGGCCACGGCGCTGCTGCTCTTCGGGGGCTGCCTCATCTGCTGCTGCTCCTGCTCCCAGCGCGACGAGTCCTCCTTCCCCGTCAAGTACTCGGCGCCGCGGCGGCCCACCTCCAACGGCGAGTACGACAAGAAGAACTACGTCTGAGCGGGGCTGCCCCGCTCCGCCGGCCCTGCGGGGACACGGACGCGGACCGTCCCCGGCCGCTCCGCCGGCCGGCACAGGGGACCGCGCCGGGAGCGCCTGCGCTGCGCCCCAGCGCTCCCCTGCCTAGCGTCTCTTCTTCACGGGCCCCCCGTCAAGCGGCAGCTCTAGGCAGGGCAGCGCCCGGCGCCCCGGCGGGTCTGTCCGCTCCGCTGCGGGCAGCACGGCGCTCGGCGCCGCCGGGGACCGGGGACTGCCCGCCCGCCGTGCCGGGGCGAGCGAAGCGCGGGCGAGACGCGGCAGCTTCTGCCGGGACGCCCCGTCCGGGCTCCGCCGCCGCCTGCTCGCCCGGCCCCCGCCGCAGCTCCCGGCGCTTCCCCGGTGTTACCGTGAGAGACTTGTGAGTACTTCACCGCTGCTGGTGCCTGTCCCGGCAGCGCCTGGCTGGGGGGGCCGGGCTGCCGGGTGTGCGCTGTCGCCGAGGAGAAGCTTCCCTTCCTCGTTTTCGCTCCTGAAAACACGCGTCTGGCTGTTCCTGACGGGACTTGCACTGGTTCAGGGGGTTTTGTTCTATGTGGGCAACTAAACTAGGGATTCTTCTGTCCAAAGCATGACGTTAATCTTGGTCCTTAATCCCGCAGGCAAGTAACTGGAGAAAGTTGTTGGTGGTGGTGGTTTTTTTTTTTCTTCAGTTGTTTCAGTCCCTCAGAAGTGCGTTGGTCTGTGTGTCTTTGAGACCTGTGAAAGATTTCAGGCAGTTGCTGTCCTTTAGCGGAGTACAAACCAGATTACCTTAAGTTGCTTCTTGAGGTTCTTCATCCTTTCTCCTTCAACAGCTTCTGTTTTGGTTTTACTTGAATATGACTCATTACTAGAATTATGGGAGGACTAGATTCTGAGATCTAGGAGATCTTATGTCCTGGCTCCAGCGGGGCATCCCTCTGCATCCTCTCATCTGCACTACGGGAGGCTGGAAACAAAACTTGCCCCAGACATTGATGGCTGGGGGTGTGGATGGCTTTTGTGGCCTTCTTGCCAAGCCCCACTTGCTGCCAATTTTGAATTGGCTGGTAGGCTGGACATGCACTTGGTTGGCTCCCCACCATAGTTTTGTTATCACATACTTTCCTTCATTCACCAAATCATGCAAAGAAATTGCTAGAAGAATTTTACCAAATATCTTGATTGAGACTTTATGCAGGCTAACCAGGAGATGTGAAGTCATGGCTCTTGCAGCTCTCAGCTCCTCCGTATTGCCCTGGTAACACTGTGCAGGCTGGAAAGACATCCTAGGCAACATAACTCATTTTCTGAGCTCAACACCTGCTAAACTTTGCCACAGCCTGGGATATTAGCATACACCCTTCCATTTTACACTGCAGAGACAAACTTTAAAGGAGAGGCTAAGGGGTGCTGTGATACTCTTCCATGCAAATTGCTTGTACTTCTAAACCAACACAGAACTCTGCTACAGCATCTGTATCACCATAAGGAGATTTCTGCCAAGAGTTAGCAAGGAGATGTGCTGTTTAAATTCCTCAGAGCACAGCGCTACGACCCTGTGGGTCCCTCACAACCATGCAGCAGTGCAGTGCACACCTAACCAGAGTGTTCATTCTCACAACTTTCTGCTAACGCCAAGACTGTGGACTAACTGTCCCTGCGGGTTTGCCGCAGATTTACATCAACTGTGGTTTTGCCTTGCTTAGCAAACGGAAAACCCTGGTGGTATCCGCGTGTACACAGCCCTGGATGAGAGACTAAAGCCGTGCCCCTGCAAATTTTGATGCTGGATATTGAGCACATGATTTATCCTTTTCAGAACAACTGCTTTCATTTTTAAACACATGAATTGCGGGGTCTGAGCCCATCGGAGAATACAAAAGCAGAGCAGTATGTCTAGAACTAGTTTTGTTCTATAAAGAGGTTCTTATACCGTCTGCATTTAAATAAAAGCTGTAATATTGTTGTTATGATGTGATACGTAGTTTTGGTACAAGAATGAAATATTCTGTATTTCATCATTGCAATTTTTTTTTAAACAGTGTAACCTTGTAAACTGTAAATGTATTTAAATGCATTTATTTTGCAAGAAATCTACCAAAGTTGGCTTGTTATGTGGTTTGGTGCCTTTATTTGTTTCATGGTTGCTTTATTTTTATTTTAAATGATAATGTCCAAGTGTATTTGTCACCCAGGCCATAGACACACTCCTGCCCTCACTCAGCTCTCCTGTGCCTAGCAAACAAGGCGACAGATACTAGCCCAAATCTTGGACCTCACTGTCTTTCAAAGAGCTAAAACCCAGCCTGCGTGGACTGACATACCTGCTTGTATCTGACCTGCAGCACCTTCAGAAGTGCTGCAGGATTTGGGCTCTACAAAAAGATGAGATCATTTCTGGGCAGTGCATCGCTAGCATTTAAAATCAAATCAAAACTGGTGTCTGGGGAGAGGGAGGGAAACCCACACCTTAGAAGGGAATTTTTTGAACAAGCCAAACTTACTAAAGCTTCTGAAGGTTCGTGTCATGGCAGGGCTGGATCCTCTTATAACCAAAACCTGAAACACGTACACAACAAGACCTCTTGCAAGAAGCCAGTGCTGTGTACGTACCAGCGAACACAGCATCATCCTACCAAAAACAACTCGCTGCTGTTGTGAGATGGTTTTGCTGAGGTCATGGGGCAGTGCCCAACAATACTAGCAGGAAGTGGAGCCCATTTTAAAAAATATTTTTATATTTAATCTCATCCTTCAGTATACTTACTTGTTGTTATGTTTCAAAAAATAACCCGAGAGAACGCTGTTACTGATGTCACTGGCTTCAGGGAAAAAGTCTACGTTGTTTTTTGCTGTTTTGTTTTCCAAAAGCAGAGACCTAGTCCTGAACTTTAAGACTTGGAAGTGCTCAGGATCAGGCCTGAACCTCATCCCAATAAAAAGAGAAATTTAAAGCACTTGTTTACTATTTTTATTTTGTATTTATGATTTCATATAAAAATAAAAACATCTAAACCAATCCCTGAACAAGGTTACTGTATTTTGTGAAAGGCACGGAATTGTTTGGGCTTGGGAAGATGGGGTGTGACATCGGTGCCCAAAGGACAACCTTTACTGGGGCTACCTTCTGGGGGGAGAGCTGGGTCACCGCTGGGGAAGGAGGAAGGACTGGTGCGTTCCAGAGCAGCCAGCATCTCAGCTCTCTACTGAAGCCTCAGACAAAAGAGCAAGTAGCAGCGGTTGGTCTTGTGATGTGAGCACGTTAGGAAGTAGAGTGTGAGTCCCGTCTATTTTGAGAACAGCTCTAAGCACGAAGCTTTTTAAGCTTTCAATACCTACATGTTTAAAACTAAAAGGGAAAAAAATCCCACTGCGGCTTGGATCAGCCCCAACCTGACCTGATACCCCAGTCCTTTCTGCAGCCTATTTTTTCAAAAGTGCATTCAAGCTGGGGAAAAACATTTTCACAGATGCATCGGAACAGAACCTGTGAAAAAAATGGCTGTTAAAGGAAACTGTAGAGGGTAATTGCTAGTGGGAAAATTTGCCTAAATTAGACTGCCAAGGAGGTCTTTCAATATTTTGCACTTTTTTTTTGGTCAAGATTTTCAAGCTTTTCTAACAAACTGTTGCTTTAAAAATGAAGAAAAAACATCTTCAAAGACTTCATTTTGCAGCATTCTTGCCAGCTCGGTTGAGATTAACAAAAGCTCCTTGCCACCCTCCCATTGCTATGCACATGCTGAGCTGGAAAAAGGGTGTCTGCCGGCTTGGCCTTTGTCCTGCTAAACGAACCATTTCATAGTTATGAATTTGAAAGTAACCTGCAGTTCATACCCTGCAAATCTGGTTAGATCCTGTCTGTGCAAAGAAGGGAAATGCACCAGGCAGAAGGAAAAGGAAGCTCAGTCAGTCACGTTTGCTGCAGGATGTTTAAGGAAATGTTTCCTTTTCCTGCACAAAGATGTTTGTTGGGCATCTGCTTTTTGGAACATACTGAAACAGTTTACTGTTGGAGTGAGAAACCAGTGTAACTCCAGATTTTTATTTATAAATCTATTCCCCGACCAAATATTATGCAAGGAATTTGTTCTTTTTCCTTGGTAATCTTTCAAACCACAAATGCAGGTAAATAGTCTCTTAAACCCACTTTTCTCAAACCGAGACTGATCCCTACACCTGTAATGCGAAATGAGAATCCCGCTTGTCAGAAGCCACATGCTGCGTCTAAGTGCCATATTCATGCAGTATTCAGCATCAGATGATACCCACAACGCATCCTTTTTGTGTTTTCTATACTAAAGCAGAAACTCATTAATTAAGTACATGTGCTTGAAGATTTGCTTTTGTAAGTCCACTTGGTAAGGCACAGCAAATATTTCTGCTGTATTAATCAGGAGATAGTAGGAGAATTCTCTTTTCAGGTCAAATACTGCATTTGTTTTACCTGTAGACTGATTGTGATAGGATAAATCATTCAAAAAGCCAAGCCTCAAGGGGGCCTCATATTTATCTTTTGGAATTAACTGAGTCCTATAGTTCTTACATTGATTAGATATTTGTGCATGTGTGTGTGACTGCTCCAGGCTGTTCCTTGCTGATTCTCTGCAGGAACAGGCTGTCTGTCTAGAAAACCCCTTCTTCTTCATACTACAACCTTCAGTTATAAGAAAAGGACAATTTCAACCACTGCGTCATCGATAAAACCTCCCATGGCAACAGTGAAGGCTTTACAGTTGCTTAGATACACAAGCCTTGCTTCACCTTTTCTTTTTCTTAAACACAGATTGGGACATTCCACCATGAATCAATTTAACAGTGTGCTTTGTCTGTGGCATTTTGGGATTTCGCTTACCACACAGAGCTTCCCCCTCCTTCCAAAGCTCACCACGTAGCTTCAACCCAAAATCTGGCAAGGAGAGGTAGTGAGTAGCAAGACTTAGCATGGAAGCACATGTGTTATGTTGAGTGCATCTGCCCATGGCCAGTCTTCTCATCACACTGGATTCCAGCTGCACCTTGGCCACTCTTATATTGCCCTGAGGTATAGCTTTACCTAACTGAAACTGGCACCTGCTCTTTGGGTTGCTGATCACCCCAAGATACTCAAGACCCAGAAGATGTGCCAAATCTACCCCAGAGAAACCACAAAGGAATTGTCACAACTGATTATACATGTTATGGTCTTGATTACTTCAATTCAAAGTCATAAACATCCTCTCTGCCTCTTACTCATACGCACACAGGGAGATTCATGTAGTCCTTTACAAGTTCGTAAAATAAATGCAGTATTGCACATCCAGATTTTGACAGACACTTGAACTGGGTAGATCCTATAGCCACTCTCACCAGTACCACTTAAATAAGCTCAGGGTAATGGGGGAGTGTATCACACAGACTTTACCACTTACAATGTGAGAATACTCATCAGTAAGAGCCTTAGAGTTTTAAAACTTATCTAGGAAATCGAATCTGTCACTGAGCTTGGATCTTAAGCAGCCTGAATATAATTAACTGATGCCTTTACTGAACTCCTGGCTTTAACTTTTTGTTTTGAGAGCAGTGGGATCATACAGCACAGGGAACTGTACATGCAGCACTTATATTCTCAAAGCAAAAGAAGAGTGAGGCTTGAAACTACTATCTAGATGTTTTGGTTTCAACCTACAGAAGAAAGAAAAAGAAAAACACCTCACTCAGTGACCAACAGAGTTGTCAACAAGGCACGCCAATCATATGGTGTTAATATGAGAGTAAATTGAGAGACCTCCAACACCCAGTACAGAACAGTTGTAGTGGGTCTGGCTGAGCTGGTTTTCCACATAGCAGCAGTGTTTTGTGCTGGGAGCGAGAAGGGTGTTGATAACA
>JAVSBS010022595.1:22508-35549 GCA_033124195.1 Coracias cyanogaster | reverse complement strand
ATTAAACTGCTTTTTGTTTCTCATCTTATTTTCCTCCCCTTTCTTTTTGCTCCACTGAGGAGGGAGAGGGGAAGAAAGGGAGGGTGATAGAGTGGCTTGGTGGGCACCTGGCGCTCAGCCACGGTTAACTCACCACAACAGTGCAAAAAAACTTTGACTAACTATGAAACCAGGCAGAAAATAAACTAAACTGTATGTTGTCCTCTGGTCCTCCTCAGAGCATCCTGAATGGCAAAGGCCACTGACATTGACTAAAGCCCTGGCAGCAGTTGGCAGAGTATTCCAAGCAGGTACAAGATGTTCCTGAAGCCCAGCTGAGATGTTTTTCACACAAGTTACTATTCCTTTTGGAAAAAATATGCTTAGACAGGCTGAAGTGCCTTAGTATTATTAAGTACAGCAATAGCAATGCATCTATTTGAGGTTCCCTTCTGGCGGTTGCACTAGCCAGGCTGAGAGTTTCCATGCCAGAGGGAGGTGCTCTGGTGTACAAAAACATAACAGATGAGATGAAGCCAGTTCATGTTTATTTACAGTGAAGAACAAAAGAAGATGTTTACAACAGCTGATTTTTACAGACAAACAACAGATAATCCTCTCAAAGTGACTCTGATCCAACAAGCAAGCTGTGAGCTCTGTGGTGGTTGTATCATCACCATACATCACTCATTGCTGGCTAAGTCCTGCAAGGAGATTCAGTTACACGTGTGCAGATGATACATCTTAGCACCTTATAGCACCAGCGGGGCTGGCTGTGGAATATTTTTTTCAGACAAGCAGAAGATTTTCATGGGTTAAATACACCAAAAGCTAGGAGATGCAGAAAACTAGATCCTATTATGGCATTTTTCATCTGCTGGCAAAAATAGTTTGCAATGTTAAATGCATTTTGGATTTCAGCTGTGCATGTTCCTAAAGTTTCAACCAACCAGGATAGCTGGCAGAGGTCTGAGTGACATTCATCTCAATCTCCTACCAAGTACTATGGTAATTAACCAATCTATATATGGGCTCTATCCCCACTCTCAAACATGTTCTGACCTGAATTGATTCCCCTCTGTTACAGTCATATGTAAGTTACTAGCGTTAACTGTATTTGTAATCAGAACACTTCCACAGAAGATTGAATCTTAAGAGATTTTAGGCTCAGGCACAAAAGAGATCACTCAAGAAAGAAAAAACTCCTTGATAAGAGCATATGTGAAATCTCAGAATGGTACGATTCAGTTTCAATATAGCTTCACATATTTGAAGGATATGGAAAAAACCCCAACAATTTACAATTCTTATCAGCTCTAACGAGTGCCTAGCATGGCAGAATTCTTGTGCTATGTATATTTTTAGATTACTCTTCCAGTTATAATGTTCTGTCCTTACTGTGTATCTTTTGTTAGAATTAGGATATCTGCTGCAACAGCCTGGATAACCTTTAGCCTGAGCTACAAAACCTTTAACAGTTTCCAATTATAACAGCAATCTTTCATTCTATAATACAAATAAACGCAAGTGTTATCTCAACACAGAAGACTCACATGAATACCCAATGACTGCAGAATGATTTCACCATTTTTTTTCCTCTATAATTTCCTGCTATTATTTCATCGGAGGTGACTGCCAAGATACAAACAACATAATACATTTCACTGTTTACATCTACTTTGTTTTTGTTGTACTGTTGACATTTTAAAATGTTGCCATGCAAGACTGAGGTTTAAAAAATTTAACATCTACTCTGGATTCCATTATGGTTTTGGATCCACAAATTATTTTTCAACTCTCCCATTTTCTCCTGATTTTATTGGCTTATCCAGTTGAGAATGTCTCCATGCCCCACTACCTGCCAATTTTAGAAAAGTCTTAAGTCCCACAGCCTGTGCCATGGAAGAGAAGTTTCCATTGTTCAAAAACGTATAAGACACATTAGTAAAAGTACCTTTTCAGATATATGGAAATAGTTTCCCCATGAATATAATCTTCATCTATTCTAACACTGTAGACTGAGCACCATTTTAGAGAAAGAGTTTGTTCCATTGGGTGGCATAGCAAGAAACTAAACAAAGGTGGTGTTAAAACAGTTGATCTGCAATAACAGAGACTGGATTTTCCCAGAGGCCAACATAATACTAAGAGTGTAGGGCTAAAATGCTGTTGTTTGGATAAAATGGAAAAGAGACCTCTTGTCTACTTGGGGTTATTGATGTCCACAACTATTCAAGACACCCATATCATCATTATAGTGTCCTTCCTAAAAGGAAAGCTATTATCCATGGCATCCTGCCCAGATTCCTCCAGAGCTGATTACATTCTTCATAATCTGCACTCTCAGTTCAGTACAGCAATTTTGACTTCATACCTGGATGTCTGTATGGACTCATTTCAAGCTCTGAAGCTGTTACTGCCTTCTCTCCTAAAGGCTGATCATCAGTGGTGGGAAGAACAATCCCTTTGTCTCCTGCCTCTCTCACAAGATTGTAGATTTTATTTGCTTGCTCTCTGCAAAATGTATCCATAGCCTTACAGAAACGGATAGATTGCAATGCTAGTGTTGAGCTCCACTGGTGTGTAAGAAACAAGTCCACATCCAAGGCAGTGTGGGAGCAGGCAGTAAGTTATAAGACAAAGTTTTTTCCCCTTAATGAGTTACTGAATTCTGAGCCATGTCACAATATGGAATTGAGAATTTCAGTTTTAGTATTTGTTCCTACACAGGAATTTGTATTATGAAGAAAAAGGCAAACTGCAATCCTTCTCTTGAATCAAAATGTCTTAGACCTGTCCTGACCTGATACTGCATTTTGTTCCTTCTATAAGGAGAGGATGGAGATGGGTATATCAAGACAAATGTGTAGACCCAGCACGTCAACAACCCTGGAAAAATAAGGAACCACAAAAATGAACAAAGCCACAGAGAAGGCTCCAGACAGAACTGAAGCAGAGTCACCTGAGAAAAGATATAGCAGCAAGCAAAGCACACAAAGTATGAACCCCAGCGCAACAGGTACTGGATCAGCCATGGGTCAGCCATGTGTTTCAGTCCCCTCCCTTGCGCTGGCTCACGTGCTGTGAGGAGTGGCTGGTTAAGGAGACTGATCTAGCTGAAAGCAAACCTAGCAGAAAAATAAAAAATGTTTTTCTTTGCCTTGCTACTCCACAGTAACATGGGCAGGCAGGACACAGGAGCATTTAAACTGCTGTGGAATGTCACTTTTGGAGCTTGCAAGTGACTTTGAATCAAACAAAAGGGTCTTAAACTCGGTTGAATAAAAAAAGGAAAAATGTAATGAAAGTGCTTTATAATGAGAACAGTGGGGTAAGATAGCACTTTGCTGTATGTACCAAACTAAGTGAAACCTTTCCCTGAGGCATCAGTGAAAATACAGACATTGTACACTGGCAAATGGTTAACAGAAATTGGAGTCTGGAGACGGAAATGAGCATATCCTGGGCAGAAGCAAAAACTAAAGAGCTCAATTAACTTAAAATGTAAATGTAGAACTAAAATTAATCTGTTTCAGAAAGCCTAGAATTCCCCAAGTTGAAGGTAAAATAGGAAGGTGAGGTTTAACAAATAGACTAGAAAATAGCACCTGTATGTGTAAAGAGGTGAGTGTCCTGGGCACCTAGAGAGCTCTAAGACTGATCTCAACAACGTACAAGTTTTTTGCTCTAAAAACAAAAGGATGGAACTAATGAGTGATTGGACCTTGGATAAAAACTAGCATGAGTTACTAAATATAGATTATATCTGATGAAACTTGGTACTGCTTACCTAACAGCTAATTGATCTGTCACAGTAATGTCGTTTTGGGTCTCCCTGTCCATTTGAATCAGAGGCACTTTCTCTACCATTCACCCTGCTGAAGGGAGAACGTGAGGCAAGGATGAAATAAAAACAGTTTGAGGTTTAATGAAATTAAAAAAACACAAAAATGTGCTGAATAACAAAAATCAGGGGTCATTACATTTTTTTCTTAAGGGCTGTAATCAGGGAGGAGGAGGAGTAGCAATTCTTAAATAGTTTCTGCCAAGTCAACGCAGTACTCTTGGAGCCATGTACAGTATCGCTATCTTTGAAAGGTTGAGACAAGATACCCTTTCTAAAAAGGAAACATTTATTGGTTATTTGAAGATAGTGGAACAGATGAGAAAGCAGATACATACATACGTGGAGACTAGTCAGAATGGGACACTGGCCAAAACCACAAACACTATCTATGTTTACTGGCAAAAAGTCTCAATAAAGAAGCACAGAGTTCAGAGTTTTAGATAATATGAGGAGAAAAAAAGACAAATTCTGAAGACAAACAATGCTGGCATCAGCTTCTAACCATCCCAAAAAGAACCATCCCTTTCAAAAAGATCTTGTTGGCTCCTATCATCCATTTGTGCAGAGAGGAGGATTTCAGACTGGGTAATGGCCCCTGTGCAGCTGTGCTACATTTCATTCCCCTTTTGTTGCAGAGACAGTTTAGTGGGACACACTCCCATATCCTATTCCCTTTCCTTCGTTATTCAGAGCAGAACCTTTCACTTAGCATTTCTAATAGTGCCATGTAGTGCTGTCCTTTCAGGAAATGCCTGGCTGTATTCACTGCTAAATCAAGCAGGAGTCGTGCTGGCAATTCAAGGAACACCTCATCAGAGGAAGAAAAGCAATTGCTGCTGAGCTATTGTTTTCCATTTCATTTCACACACTCAAAAGAGTTCTGGTGACCACCCAGTGGGTGCCCTGAAATACAGATTCCAAGACACCTTCCTGAGCTAGAAAGGCAAACCGGATTTACTGCTTACCCTCTATTGTTACTCTGTCTCTCTTTTCCTGTTAGTTCTTTATTTTCTATTTTTGTACTTTCACCCTGTCATTTTCAGTCCTTTTCAGGTTCCCTTCTCAGTTTTGTATGCAGCGCTTGGAAAGCTTCCCTTTGACACAGCGTACTATGCTCAGACAGTTTGCTGAGGGGATATTCTACACGAGGAGCCAGCAAGACTGAGTCAGAATTCAGTAGCTCAAGCAAGGAAAAAGTCTCATATAAAGGATATGTTCATTAAGTTATTGTTCTAACTACTCTGTCCTTAACACTGATATGAGCTAATCTACTTACAGGGCTACACTGCAAGCGGAACCAGCTGAAACAACACCACTCTTCCCTTCTCCATGTTCATGAAGCAGCACACACTGGATTTGCAAAGCAGGTAACCATATACCAACACCCACACATGAGCAAATGCTCGTTTTGTGGGTGTGGACAAACTATGGCCAAACAACAGGATAAAGAAATTTAAACACTGGAGGAAGATTCAGACCTCTAGTGGGAAGAATGGGAGGCAGTTTAACATTAGAGGCAGATAATGCGTAAGTAGAAAAATCTCACAAAGAGAGGGAACAGGCAGGCAGAGAGGAGAACTACAGGATGGTTTAGCTCTTCTCTTCCTCAGACTGCTTTAGGGGTACAATATTTATCTCCCTAGAACAGGCATGTCTGCAAAATTCCACCAGTGCTTTACAGTATATGTATACAGGTCTTTAAATAATTGTGCTTAATTTTTCAAAACCCAACGTTTACACAGTCCAGAAATGGTGCTGTTCTGATAGCACGCACTCGCAGAGTGCCATTAACCCTGGAGGGTGATGGATTTTACTGACAACAAATATAAATAAAGAACCTACTGGATTGTATTTTTAAAAGCAGAAAATCTTTCCAGTCATGAAGATTTTAGCAAGTGAGAAAGTGAAGTTAGAAATGACAGATACTGCCTTTAAAGTCTTCAACTTTCTAAGCAAAATACCATTAGCAATAGTAAGTGCTGAACTGGTCTGCTACTAGTTATCTGAATCCTCAATTACAGATAAAATTAAACCTGAGTATCAATTTAACCTAATAAGCAACGAACACCTAATTGAGGCAGTCAAAGATGGATGGTGTAAATGCACTAAACAACCTCTGGAGCTGTTTAGGAGGCAATTATTTGAGACAGCAGAGTATGGCACATAACAATTGCACACCATAAAACACTACAGTTCTCACCTAAAGTATCAAGTTGCAGAATTCTATTACAGCACAAGTTCTGCAACTGCTAAGGTCGAGATCTTGTTTCCCACCCCCCGTACCCCTTTTTTTTAACAGCTTGTTACATATAATGCAACAAGGCCACTTCCAGTTAAACCAGACTTCCCTGAAGGAAACGTGGCAGCACCAGGTGAGAATTTATAATGCCTTTTTTTTTTTTTTAAATTTAAAGATGATTGTCACCCTGTACAACAGGGAGAGGAAATTTTGGTCAGTGCATGTGTCTGAGAAGAGGAATGTGGCAGGGGTCCAAGATTGTAGTCTCAGACCTCAGGGTATGGTAAACTCCAGTCCATACTGCTGTTCACAAAATCTGTTCTGTGGGCATCAACCACACATCCCTGCACCAATCGAGAATGATACACTTTTAAAAGATTCTTCACTACCTCTTAAGAGCTTTGTCCTGCAAGCTACCCTAGCTCTAATAATCCTGTGACCTCTTCCCAGGTGGCCTATTTTGGTAACTAAGAGGAGATACAAACCAAGAGGATCTTAGAAGCACCAATGGTTTCTCATCATCCTTTGAAGCAGAACAATTGAAAATATCCATAAAGTAGGAAAACATTCTAAGATGAATGGCTACCTCCTAATTAAAAATACTCAGTGCTGATTAGACCTATTCAGGCAGTGTTTTAAAAATACCGACCAGGTCTCTTAGGGAGATTAACAGAGCAAGATCTTTGCTTCTTTAAACATAAATTTGTTTATTCCCTGCTCTCCTGAAATGATTTATTATAACAGCCTCACTCACCTAAAAGGAGATTTTCCCAAGCCACAGAAGAGAGACATGCCCCTCTCTCCACCTCCATTTATTCTAGTCTGTATCAATTTGAAAATTAATTTCTTTGGAGCCAAAAGTAATTTTTAGTACACTGATCACAACAGTGTTTAAAGTAAATAACATTTTACATGCGTATTCCTGATAGGCTACTGATCCAGCTAGACTTCTAGATCAGAGAGGAGATAATTATTAATAGCATACTTATTTCAGAAGCCCCTCGGTGATTTCTTTCAGCAAATAAAACATACCAAGAGCTGAATGTCCCTGTGAATTCTTTCCAATTCAATGGCAGGTGCCTCCGATTTTCCACTGACATGCTGCAAATGAATGATTAAATGAAAGTAAATTCCACTGAGCTAAACAGTGGAAAGAGACACCAACACCACAGGGACTGAAAACACGGGCAAGCTGCATCAATGAGAAGACTTAAAAAGACAGCATCTCTTTTTGTAAGGGAGCATTACCTTTTTGCAAGGGCCAGAAAGTTATCATCTCAATTAAAACTGATTTTGAAAAGAAAAAGGACTCAGAATATCACAGTACTTAACTAATACAGGTAACCTAGTTAACAGAAGGAATACCCAGGGAAGTGATCTACAGTTCTTAAACAAGTGGCAAAAGACTTCAGGTAGGAACGCTGTTGAACAGGGAAATACAAAACCCCCCAGATCTCTTAATAAAACCCAGATCCAGCACTGGAAGAAACTATTTTGTGACCTGGCTTGTGTATACATTTTACTTTTGTTCATGAGCTATGATTAGGCTGGTCCATAAATTCCTCTCTACAGAGAGCTTGGTTTTAGTTCTGATTTTAGGATGTCTTTGGAGCCTTCAGCTCACTGAGAATAGCATGCAGCAGCAGCTCTCCTAAACGCCTGGGATAGCAAATTACTAGACAATTCTTTATCTCCCGTTATTGAGATGATACTGTACTGCCCAAATACACAACTCGGCAACAGGTAGCAAGTCAAAGTAATGAGTGCCAGGGTAGTACCCGGCAGACACAACTGCCTTGAGGGGGTGGAGGAAATAGAAATTATTTTATCATACAACAGCAGTGACGGGAAAACCTACATCCTCTGCTCTCTGACAGACCTAGGACTGCCGTGAAGTTGCGTACAGTTGAGTAAAAGATCTCTTGCCTATTTTGAATGTGTCTGACCTTTATCTTGCTTCTCTAACTCTGACACCTTCTGAATGACAAAAATCAAAACTGAAATGCTTGAAGAGACCAGCAGTCCACTCAAATAAAAGCCCACATAACTTTATTTCCCTAGTGAACGTTTTGTAATATTTCCTGTTAAGAAAGTGTTTATAACCCAAATACTTATGCATAAAGGTGGCACTGTATTTTAGAGCTCCACCCTGGGCAGCATTTTTATCTTAGCCGTTGAATCTGATCCAAAGGGAACTTTCAGTACCACCTTGCAGCCAACAATGGTACACAAGAGCCAAGAGAGACTTCAATTTTTCCATTTAGAAAAACAAACATTTTACTGCTTGCTTTCCCTCTGACAAGCCAGACTTCCTCACAAAGTAATTTTCAGGAATTTTCAAGAATTATTCCTTCTATGAAGGAATCAAAATCACCATGACTGACAGATGTACAGAAAATCAATGATCAAATAATATTATTGCTTACGGTCCTAAGAACAGCCCTGAGTTTTATACTTTGTTTCTTCAGCAGTTGTGGCACTCTATTGATCACTCCACTTCCCTTTTAAGAAATGCTGTTCCGTACTACCCCATCTTTGCGCAAGTTAGCACACCTAAGTGGTCAAACTCAACTCAACAAAGCCATCTTCAAAGAACTCCTGCACAAAAAAAGACTGATTTTAAAACTTCTCATCTTCAGACCTCATAACTGGAATACTCCAGACCACTGATTAGAGCAATCTCTCCTAGAAAGAAGTAACTTTATTTCTCTTGCATTGATTGACAACTGAGGATGGGAGTGGAAAAGTGGAACGGAAGCATGAAAGATGTCTTGAAACATCTCAGAGCTAGTTTTCCCTTTGTAGTTTAAGACATTGAGATCACAGATTTTAAACATTACAATTGTAGGGTACTTCCTTCCTCGCTCTCATTTAATTACTTCTTGCCATAGGAAACCTCATGACTGTAGAAGAAAGAAATACATACCTTTGTAATAACATCTTTGATTGCCTACACTTTCTCCAGAGTACATTGAATTTTACTAAACAAGCAACAGCTCTCCTGCAAGCCATTCAGAATTTTAAGACTGCAATGCCTCTCCCAGATCCTGTCAAGTTTAAACGTGATAATTGTGATCTACTAACAAACTCAAACTGATGATAGAGCAGGGAAAAACATCAAACACTGAAATATCTCTCATTTACTGCTTCTGCCATAAAAGCAGGAGGCTCTAAGAGAGTAGTAAGGGTGAGCAGTGGGAAGAAATAGCAGATATAGTAGCTAGATTTGATATGCCTCATGCACGAGAGCTGATGTTGTTGATATGTAAAATATCAACCATATTTTAATCTAAGTACCAAAGTATAAAAAGACAGTCTGAGGATAGGCATACATACTCCTCTAGATTACAACAAACCCCCCTAATATCTCCAAATATTCAACGCAGAAATATTTTCTGTCCTTTTTATAAAAAGTTTTACAACAGCAAGTAAAAATAGTGAATATTTGCAGAAGAATTTGCTTAGAAGTATTTAACTTCCATTAACAAGAAGATATAAAAAACAATCTTAAAAAAAAGTTTTGAACTTGTAAACAAGGTTTATTAAATTTTAATTTTACTGTTAAGCTCTTTCACTGTTTTTGCCATCTTATGTCATCAAACAACCAGAATTTACACTTTCCGTCCACTTATGCATCATTCAGTAATGGAGAGTTTGATTTCTTTTTCTTTCTTATATTTTTCCTTACTCCCAGTTTTTCAGTGCAGCAGACTGACTATGCTCTTGCTTAACTTGGAAAAATAACCTCCAGTAAACAGATTACTTTCTGCATTGATGAGTGTGAAGTGATGTGTATGGCAAAAAAGGAACAATAATTTGGACCATGAGTGAGATACTGGTGTTACACCAGCTAGATTGATTATATCATCAGTAGCTGTCACAAGAGCAAAGTGAGTGTTTAGAATTATTAAACAGAGGGGTAGAGAACACTCCACACTATTCTACTGTTCCATAGACTTACACACCCGCACCTTGAAAATTGTGGCAGTTTTTGTCCTCCCTGTCTGCAAATGATTTTAGAGAAGAGCAACAACAGTAGTCAGATAGAGAACAGCTCCTGTAAAAGGCAAAAGGAGGCTGCAATTCAGACTGGCGAGAGGTGACTGTGGGGAATATAAAAGATGTTTACAAGGTTATAAGTACACAGAAGGGCAGGGATTACAGAGCATCAAATAAGATAGCAAGGGGCTGGTTGAAAAAAAATACTAACAAGTTGCAGTTTTTTACACAATATCTAGCCAGGCTGCAGATCTACTCACTACAGAATACTGCAAACGCTTGAGTTGTACAAGGATTCAGGAGGAAGTTTTCCAGGTTCACAGATAACTACTGAGTTACCAAAAACACAAGGTTCAGGATGTCTCCTTGAGTATGAGGACTGGGAGAGTACTTGTGCTTGTATGTGGAAGGAAGCATCATATGCAATTGCTTTGTTTCTATACTCTTCCCTAGCACCTGCTTTTGACATTATAGAGATCAAGATACTGATTAAACGGCTACGCTGGTCTCTCTGCATAGCTAGTATTACCACGTTTAAAGCGGCAAGGACCTAGTACCTCATTCATACAAGAAAGTTGTATTATGTTTTGATTTTCCTTTTTTTCTGAAGAGAAACAGTAAAGGAAGCAAGAATTAATTCTCATCCATTATATAACCTTGATATTGGTAAGTACAAGACTATTAAGTTACTACAATTCTTCTGGGGAAAGGGATTCACTGTAATTCCCATGAAATGAGGTCCTTACTGTGCAATTTCAATTATGTCTAAATTTATGACCCCAGAAAGAAAACGGCCATGAATCACTGTGCAGGAATGGTATCATTTAGTCAGCTTGTTCAGCTACTTCAGTACTTTGGTATTTAAGGATTTTCATTATTTCATTTTCTTAGAATATGAAAACATTTTAAAGGATTTGTTTCATACTCTTATTGTTCTCTAAAACAGATTAACAGCAGCAAAAAATTTAAAGAGCTGATTTATGAGGGTACTATTACAGCAAGCGAAAACACAGCAGAGGAAAAAGAGTTACTGCAGCTCAACTATAATCCTTAGGGAATGTTTCTATTTGTATTCAGACATGGCTAGGTGGAATGTCACCATACATCCAAGAGTATAAGCCGATTTCTTAGCGCTCTAACTATTTATTTTAAAATGACTCGTTAGAGCCACATTTTCTGTTTGGGCAAATAAATCAAAAACATAATAATCTCTTCATGAAGAGATGTCAAGAATTCTTGGCATGGAGTCTCTGTCTAACACTTCACTGTAACAAGTGACCATTTTAACTAACCTACACAATAGAGTTTCAATGAGCCATTCAAACCAGTTTACTGCCACTGAACTGAGTTACTTTTATATCCATACACTGGGAACTCCATTTGGATCTTCCTGTACAATGATTCTCTAAGTAATATTAACATATTTATCTACAAATTCTATAGCATGGAATAATGTATATAAGGAGTGTTTAATACTGTTTTACATATTGTAAAATGTTGGTATGCAGAAGTTTTATTTATTGGCAGAGATTTCTCTAGGTTTCTACAGAGATTGAATAACTGGGTGGGTTTGTTTGTTTGTTTTGTTTTTTTACACAGGGTATTCAGCATTCCTGCCTGATTTTGGGCCATGTTTCAACAACCTTGGATCCATTCAACAACTGATCAACTCCCAAATTTGCAAAAGTGTTCTTAGTACCTCCAGAAGATCCTGGGAAAGCTAGAACCTTAAACACCAAAACCAAAAAAGCAATAATGGACGGACAAGGGAAGTTTATTCTCTAACAGATCCACAGCTTCAAGATTACACATCTGTTTGGAAGCCGAAGAACCTACTGGTAAAGTAACTACCAACAAATCCCAGCATAAAAGCTAGCTCCCATTTCTCATCCTCCCAGCACAGTGCAATGTGCTGAAGCTAAAGGCTGCACAAGCCTGCAAATGTGTCCATTCTTCAACCAAAAGTAAACCCAAACATGCCCTGAAAAGGGAATGGAGTAAACAGAGTTCCAGGAGAGGGACAAGGGATATAACAGCAGCACAAATCGATGAGATAAAGGGGTTCACACAGAGCTTCAAACAAGAAGGTGGAAGGAAAAAAAAACCCACAAACCCAAAACACTAAAACAGAAACCCACCACCACAGGAAAACCAAAATCCCAGACAAGAAGATAAAAGGTAATAGCTTGCTGAGATACCCGTCAAACTATTCCATTTATTGAAAACATGCACTAACTGTAACTAAAGGCAGAATTAGTAACTAAACTGAGATACTACATGCGCATGGTTTTTTGATGCCTTCCTCACAACATTTTTTCCCTGTCTAAAAGTTTTGCATACAGAGAAGAGGGGGAATTTAGTTGTTTATTTAGGATTTCCTGATAGATGACCACTGAGCCATGAGTCAGAGATGCAGGATGTGGAAGACCTTTTATGCATTTACTGAACAAGCATACTGTGCAAGGAAAAGTTCCTTTTTACCCAGCACATATTATTCACTCCATACACGTGAAGGTGGTTTCACATACCGAAGCACATTGCATTTACTGCTACACATACTCATGCTTTTTCTCTGATATTCACAACTAGAGGCGTGAAAGCCCTAAATATATGATAGGCTTGAGCTAAAGTTACAGTCATTCAGTGCTGTGGAAACAGCAGTGATTCTTTTGTGACAGACAAGTTTAAGATAAATTTAGGAAATTCACTTCACCCACTCAGCAATTCTCAACTGAAAGATAAAGTGAAAATACTTAGAAGTGCACTTAAGTGTCACAGAGGCTCCGAGCTTTTACATTGTAATCACGGCTTGGCACCGGTATCAAGAGTTCAGAAAACAACGTGAACTTGCATGTTCCCATTTCCAGACTTAAAGCACAGTAAGCTACTTCAGAAAGTAAAGAAAATAAAATTAATATATGCTGTATATAGACAAAACTCAAAGTACACTGGTATGGGGCGTGATATTATTTATTGC
>JAVSBS010022595.1:0-22408 GCA_033124195.1 Coracias cyanogaster | reverse complement strand
CTAATAACAACTGAAGTATACTATATTATGAACTATAGTAATCAGCTCAAGTTGTCAAGGTCCTTATTTTAGTGTAACCTTATTAACAGTACGATTGTCTCTGACTATTCTCTAACTCTCTCCCTTCTATTTGATCTTTTCTGAAGAAAGTATAAAATAGTCAGTAGGTGAATAAAAATGTATTTGTCTCAAATCAAAAACTTGCTACACATATTTTTGTCTTAATTATCATAATTAAAAATGTCTACACATTACATAATACTATCTAGTAAATATGCAAACTCAAAAGGCAGCATTATGATTTATATTAGGAAGTGCAACTTTTTGGCCATTGCAGCTTGGCACAGGGATTTTACTCTGATAAGATGAAAACATTTGAAAAAACAAACACACCAACAACAAAACCCGACAAAAAACCTCATCTGAATAAAAATATGTGGTTTAATTAGCTTTCTGTTGGCTACGTTTCACATTTAATATTAAATTAACCTGTATTAAAAATCTGTACATGATGTAATGATACATAAACTTTACATATAAATTATAATACATGAAAACATTGAAGTCACACGGAATTCAAGTAAACATTGCAAAAAGAAAAGAATTCCAAACATACACATACCCACCCAATGCAGAGCAGGTTAGGTCTGATGAGCCACATCAGTTCATACGACCAAAGTGAAATGAAATCTCTGTTATGGAATAGGATTGAGCTACTTTGTCAATATTTGTAACACTACAGTCTACACACAATTATCATAGTATTTTAGACTCCCGGAAAATTTTTCCCAAAGCCAAGCTAGAAGTGTCACTACAGTATCACAATGCGTGACTAAAAATGCAGAATTCCCCAGATTTGTCATTTGCTATTTGGCAGTTACTCAGTACTTGGACTTTAAAAGCTGTAAAAACCTTAAAACTTGTCTCAATAAACAGTCATTTCAAACTACAAGACCTCAACCTGAGAGTACTAAAAGTTTCAACATTCTAGAAATTCAGTGGCAGTTTTGAATAGTTTCTTATAAAAAATGTATTCACGACAATTTTAAAAGAATATTTGAATGGTAATAAAAAAACGGAACCTCTTCAAAGCCTATTGTTTTGTTATTAGCCAACAATTAAACATCACAGGAGCACATCTACTAATAAAAGCAGGTTTGACAAATAGTCCAAGTTGCACATACTCCTGGTTGACACCTGCCATTACAAGGACGGGATGTTTACAGAGCAGCAGCGTTCCGTATCTCCATGCTAAGGTTAAAATCCTTTTGACCTCCCAAGAGGCATAAAAACAAACAGTCAGCCTATACCAGTACACTTAGGATAAAGCAAGACGATACATCACAATTGCAGCACCATGAACCTTGAAACATCCGAAATAATTTCAGAGCATCTGATCCTCAGCTTCCAGCACAAGGAGCCAAAAAGCACCACTGTGTGACAAGGGCAGAAGACAAACTGAAACAACAGTAGTCAGAGTGTAAGGAAAGAAACAGATATAGAAATCTTGGAAGCCACATGTGACTGTGCTGTCTAACAAACAATTGCAGCTATTGACCCACTGTTTCAAACTTCTGACTGAACACAAGGAAAATTAAATTGTAGTTTTGATACCCATTGAATAAAGTTTAATTCATACTGTCACTTGGCTTTGAGTACCAACATTCATAAACTGTTGTTAAAGTCTTACTCCTTTGCTTTCATAAATACACCGTAGAGATAATCTTGTGAGATTACTTCACATGTTAATACTAAAGACCAAATCTTTATTTAGGTGTTAAAAAGCCATGAGGTGCTTCACATACTTTCAAGCAGTCCTACAGGTTGAACAGAATATAAAACAATTTAAAGTTTGGCTGCTTCTCTGGGAGACACCAAGCTATCCCCACCCATTGCCACGGAATAAATGCACACACAAACCAATAAAAACAGTTAATCATTGAAAAGCAATAAATATTTGAAAATAATCACAACAATCTGACAGATCTACAACAAAATCCGTCTTGCCCTAAAGTAGCTTTAAAACACTTTGACCTAGTGTGAAGCTAATAGTCACAACTACAAGTGAAGCCTTATATCCCAACTTGCTTCCAGATAAAACCTATGCACTGACATAAATACAACCTTAACACTGAAAGAAAAATGCAATTTCTACACTAATGTCAAAGCCAAGAAAGGCACAGCTATGGCCAAGATTCCTTCCTCATCTCAAGCAAGCCATTACAATTAAAAGAAAAACTCAGAAACATAGTATCAACTACAATTTACTCGTATCTCCATTCCTCTCAAGACAAACAGCTGCTTCTTTTCCAGCTGAAGTTAAAAAGTCACAAAAAGTTAAAGACAATCAAATAAAAGCTTACAGATGAGAAAACTTAAGTCTCTTAAGGAGAGAAAGAAAAAATTCTGCTTAGGTACATTGTCTGCCTCCTCCCAAAAAAGAAAAACAATTGTAAGAAACTCTTATCTTCAATTTATATACTCATGAAGCTGCCACATTTTCTTAGAACACTCTACAGATAATATATGAATGTCATTTGGTTACTAACTTAGTTTGTAATTAATTTTTTAATTAATTCTTCTTACACTGTCTTACCGTTAGGACAAGAGAGAAATGAGTGCATCCAGAAATTTGCTCCGGTCTTCTGTTTTCAATTCAATTACTAAAATATGAAATATTTTATTACAAGATGCAAATAACTAAAAGATATACCAAAGTCACAGTTAAAGAATATTAGTTCCAAGTATACTTATATTCTTAATGAACTTTAAGAAGGAAAAAGATAAACTATTCAGACAAAATGCAGAGCACATTGTTTTGCACTTAGGTTTCAGCAAACTGATTTCTGGACGCTCACTATATGACACAGCAGCCACTTTTATAGTCTAGGAATGCTTCTTTGTAAGTTCAACATGCTTACATAAGTACCTATTGTTAAAAACTACTTATTTTGTAAGCACGTACAAAGATAGGCAAATATTGTAGTGTAACTATCTTGTTTTTCAAATGGCCAATAAAGAATGCATCTCACACCGACACCATACTTGGTTTCACTGCTAAATATAAAAGCCCTCACAGATAACCTCACATTTTAAACTGAAGTGACTGTATGAAAATTATTATTCCATGCAAACTGTAGCTCATCTCAAGAAGAGATGTAAGCCCCTGCTTAGTGGTTTATAATTCTTGCACAAGATAGTACTTAGAAAAAGACTGACAAATAACATAGTTTGTGTTTATCCTAGACTCGGGAATAGCATGTCATAGACACACGCACACAAAGGAGTTTATTGTCTACAGCTTTATGGAGGCTGCGTAAACACTGACCCCTAAAGGACTCGTTGGTAGCTGAAATAAGCTGTGGCCAGCATTACTCACTTGACATGTCAAAATGGTTGTGTAGAGTCCTAGAATTGGTACTGTCCGCAGCTTTCTCGAATGCTCTTCCAAAAAAGCTAGAAGATGAACAAAAATGCACATGAGCGTTACAAACGAGGATATATTTACTAAGGCATGGAACTTTTTCCTTGCTGAGAGTTGAAAATGTCTTCCAGGTGTTTTTCCATGTGCCATGTATTCAACACACACCTCGCTTAATTCAAGTGCAAAAATCTTCATGTTGCAGGCTTTAAGAAATGAAGTCATGGGTCATATAATGAACTATTTCCTTACAATAAAGAAACAGTCAAGAAGGAGGGAAAAAATAAAACCTTGCAAGGAAGCTGGGGAACATCTGCATCCTCTCTCCAAGTATCTCTTGCATGCCGTATGCAAAAAACATGTTTTTAAGAAGGATACAATTCAAGTCAACATATTGAGTGTTAAATAGGTACAGGAAAGACATATTTACTTCAGAGACAGGAAAAAGCCTATAGATAACCTTTAGTATGAACTTTGGAACAACATGCTTACTTCTTTTTGTCAGAGCTTTCTGTCTCCGGAGGAATCCCCACCATGATCACAGTTCCCTGTTCAGCATCCATCGGTGCAGCCATCACCAGTGGCAGCAATTTACAACGCTTGTTTTTTGTCTGGAAGTCAGAAAGCCCCTTTGTTAGGCAAAACTCAGGAAACAATTTAGTTTCAGCTCTCCATGTGAGATAGAGTTACAAATATTCTCCTAAGGAAACAGCTGTAATGCAGTTCAACAGAAAGTGGTTTCTTTATGTGATCTCTTTATCTCCTTCTTTCTTACAACAACAACAACAACAACTTTAACGACCAAGAGAAATCTCAATTCTTGTCTGATCTTGCATTCCGTATAAACACAGGCAACATATGACTTACAGTAAAGAAAAAAAAGCTCTTAAAAGAAAACCCAACTGCAAGCATGAGTATCTAAAAACTTGAACCGGGCTTAAATTTTTTGCAATACTCATTTTATATTGAAATACAACAGATAAAACATTAACAAAGTCTTCACTAGAAATTACTTTTTCCCTCGTCATACTGTTTCACAGCAGTAAGCTGTAACTTCAATAAGTTTTTAAATTCAATTAAAAAATAATTATGAAAGTGTTAACATTTTTAGACACTTAAGTAAATGAAACAGAAGTTAGTTTAAAATGTTCTGTTCTTAAGGTAGTTTTGTGGTGAATTTTAAAAAGCTGTCCTGCTCCTAGCAGCAAAGTAGTTATTTCCCATGTTTAACTTTCAGGAGGACAGACAGATGCAATCTGATGAGGATGGACCACCCTAAATTTCATTTACAAATTAAGAAGAATTGTACTGTGAAGACAATTCTCAACCTTAAAACCTCTTTTTTATCTGAATTATGTAATAGCTCAAAAGATAAATGCAATTTAACATCAGTTACGTTAGTTGTAAAAAAAGATCTCAGGATTTTATTTAAACAGACACAGAAATCTTCAGATAACAATTACCACTCCTACAATATTGGTTTTTGTGGGTAAGGTTAACTTTTCAAAATACATACTTAGTGATATGCTCCCTCAAAACTTAGAAAGTTACACAAAGATTTTAGCTTGCAATTATCTTGATAATGAAAACTCTTTCTAATGCTACGAAAGATAGCACTGGACTCCAGGCAGATAGCTTTCCCAGAGTATTCACAGATGTGCTAAAATTATCCAGCCAATTAGCAGGAAAACATGATTATTAAAAACATTATATTAAAATCTTAATAAACTGCAAGTATCCACCAGAGTAGTAACTACTGCAGAGGCCAGAAATTAGTCAGTCAAGAGGTTTTGCTTTACTTACAGAGCAAACAAACGATTTCAGTAAGTATTTACTAAGCAGGCACAGAGATACTGGTTTGGAAAACAGTTTCACGTCTGGTGTGCCCTGGGAAAAGAAGAATTATTTCAATTACAATCCAAGATGATGATTCTACTTATTTAATTTTTAATATCTACCGACAAGTCTAAAAGCTTTTTGCGGCTCAAAGAACATCACCGAGAACCATCACAAAATAGGAGTTTGAGCTCATTCACTTGACTTTGCAACGAAGCCCTCCCCTCTTTGTGAGGAATGATTCTTCCTTTGGGAATTTCAGAGCAGATGTCAGTAGTGACTCAGAAGACAGCACGGTATAGATAAATAGGTTCTTTTCTGACAGTCATCCTTATTGAGTCAAGCAGTTAGGAAAGCAGTGTTACTCAGCTATGAAACGACCAAATATGAGTGTTAAATAAGACAGCCAAAAATTAAAATTCTGACCTCCATGAGAGAGCAATAGAGAAAAGGCCCCTGAGAAATAACAAGGTTGGTGCAAATACAGCTGGCCACTGTCTGCTGAATAGCACGTAACTGCTTTTTGGCTAGGTCCAGTCCTTGGTGCAGTTTGTCCAGGTTACCCCTGCAACAGAAAGAATAAAAATAGGAACTTTCATATAAAAATAAAGCTTTTCACATGAAAGTGAAATCAAAATATTTTTATTTTTATACAATGGCTTATGAAACATCAATGCATCTTTTAGATACATAACCCATGTTCCCTAAATAAAATCTTTTAAAAGAACAAAGAGACATTTTCCGTACCTGGAGAGACTGTCCAAAGCTTTAATGAAATTAGTTGTTTCATGCCCTTCTTTCTCTATATTCTCCATGAGAGAAGCTGTTGCATAAACTATATCACTTGCTGAGAACTTGTTTTTAAAGCCAAAGTGGATGCTGAAGGTCTGAACTCTTAAATCTTTCATTCTGCAAAATAAAATAAAACCAGTAAAGATTATTAACATTATCAACATTGACCAACCATCTCCTCAATATGTTAAAGTTAAGAACATGAAGACAAATCATACCCTAACATATGCAATGACCTTAGTATTACCTTGTCAATCTAAACCCCGTATTTTTCAAACAAGAGGTTACATGGTCTTCATACAAAAACATTTGAACTTAATTGAAAAGTCTTTTCAGATAAAGCATTTGTATTTAAAACAATTTACCCAAACTTGTTTGCAGATTCTTCAATCATTTCCCGAAGATTTTCTTTCAAAGATATGTCCATGGAATTAAACTTCTGTTTCACTTGCTTCAAAGGCAAACTAAAAATAGAAGGAAAAAAAAATTGGTAGGTGCCAGAAGAAACAAATATTTTGCCTTTCTTTGATAAGACTTTCTTAATATCAGATAAGTTAGCAAGTTAAGTCTGACTAAGCTTGTTCGTGTTCTTTTTTTTTTTAGTCATCGAAGAGTAGGTGTGAGAAAGCACAGATAATTTACCAGTCTACTATTCCATAAAGGCATGCAGCTGAAGTATTCCTCATACAAGTTCCATGATTCAACTCAGAGACACTGCAACCTACTTAGAACCCTACAATCACTTAAAAGCTAACAAGTTGAGTACTTGCAAGCTATATTCTCAATATTTTACCGTAATTAATTGAAAAAAAATGATCCTTTACTCGAGACCCAGATTTTTGTAACTTACCCCATGTCAGCCAAAAACTCCTGGAGTCTCTTCTGCCCTTGTACAGACCAAAGCTTAAGGCTGGCAGAGGTATATGAAGTATTACAGAGACTTTCGTATAGAGACCAGTGCTGATAAAGTGCCAGGCGCAGACTGAACAGGAGTTAAGGAAAAATCATTATAAATGCATATATCGTTTGAAGTTACAAATAGGAAGAAAACTCCACAACTAACAGGCAACTCTTGAGCGGCCCTTACATGCTGCATCTCTGTGCTACATATGACACACGCAGCCGCAGGTGCACGTAACACAAGACAAACAACATTGACTTGTAGCTAATTCTGAAAGGTTAAGCTGAACTGAAGCTACGTGAGCTACTGAAAGAGGGATTTGTGGTCAACAAAACATTAACATTTCCATTTATTTTAATTCTCTTCTCAGCAGCAGAGATGGCATTGGGATTTTTTTTCCCCTAGATAAAAACCCAAACTGGGTTTCACCAAGTGGGTAGTTAATTTTCCCCAGCTCTTATGCAAGGATACTCGTATTCAAATGCTATTCGCATGCAGTCAATTGACAGAGAATTCTCTTCGTCCTCATTGCGGTGGTTATGGCGAGACACATGGCGCTGCAGGATTCCAATATCAGTCACATACTTCATTCTTCAACAAGAACACATTTGTTACTTCACTTTCTTCCCCTATATTTTTGTAGTTGATTATGAGAACACAAAAATGCTCCCTCAAGATTACACATTGGCCAATCAGCAGCATGAAAACTGCAGCTACATCTTAAAAAAAGAACCATAAACCTCACTTGTAAATAACGTTCTGTCAATATTCAGCCGCATACCCAGGCAATTAAAGCTAAAATCAAACCAATACAGAGAAAGATAGACTGACCAATGAAATTAGTTACTTACTAAATATATCTCCTTAAGAACATCAGTGTATTAGTAACAATAGAACAACAGAATTAAAGTCTATACATGTACTACTAGAATTCTGATCGTACCTAGTGGGAAATATGAAACAAGGCAACAAAAAAAAAGAAGAGAAAAATCTGAAACTTGTTAAATAAAACTGGAAAGGAATCTGAAGGATATAGAACAGAATTTTTTTTTCTTTAATAAAACTGTATCAAGGTCATCTTTACATAAACTACTATTAAACACCATTTCTTTCTGGATCAGAAGTTCTTGTTTTACAATTCTGTTAAAAATAAAGTTATTTTTAAAATTCTAAATAGTAGAAAAGGAAAATACAGTTTTTTCTGATGTATATTCCCACTTTTGGAAGGTGTCAGATCACATTCATGCATTAAGATATTTAATGTCACTGTTTATTAACTAACATGCATTAATCACCACATTTTCTGATCTCTACTAAACGCTATTAATCACTCCTTAAAAATTTTAAAGCTAGAGAAATAAATAAATAAATCTTTCTTACTGTGTGATTTTATCTTGGACCCATTGATCTGTTAGGCCAACAATAGCCCACCTAAATTTGGGCGGGGAGAAAGAAAAAAAAAGTTAAACCAAAAAATATCCCAGTAGAGTATGTTATATTTAGCCCTCTAAGTATGTAACAGCACAAGTCAGAAACATTGCTCACCAACTGTACACAGACATTAGTAACAAAGCGATATACTAGTCCCTCTTTAGCAGACATACACATATAGTACCACTCTCCCTTTTCCCCCACAAAATCTATTGGTTGCTTGCAATTAATTTACACAGAAGTGTCCTCCAATTCAAAACATACACCCACTCAGTAAATGAACTGGAACCTCATACGAAATCTAATAGCTTTGGGAAATCTTGCCTCTCTTTACTATGAGTTTAATGAAAAGTTATAATAGAAACATACCACAACATGTCATTCAAGTCTTTAGACATTACCCATGCCAGGTCAAACATCACCATCGCAGACTAGGTGAGAGAAAGGCAAAAAGACAGGATAAATGAACACAAAACTCTCCCTTCACTAAGCAAATAGGAGACAGTTAAATTTGCCAAGTACTAGAACATTACTAAAGCTCTAGAAATCCCACAACTCTGCCAGTCTTACTTTCCAAGACACCAAATGGTAAGAAAAATACTTTATACAGCTCTGCAAACCTGCGTCATATATAAAGCAACACTTAATGTAAAAATAATCAGACAAGCAGCCGAATGACAGAAGGAACAGTTTGATGTCCTATTACGTTTGAAATATCCTCACTCTTGGGAAGGCAAACAAGGTCCCTACATGCTAAAAAGTCTTTTTGCGAGTGTATTGTGTGCACAAATACTTTCATCAAGACCTAAAAATACACGATCATAATTTTTTAATACCAGTATTAAAGATATGAAATAACAAAAACGTTAGTAGTTGTGGTTTATAATTTTCCCCTACTGTTACCATTAGATTGGCTGCTGTGACTCAGTCGTTGTCTGCCAGCCTACCGGTATCGTTTCTATAATCTATTAATCAACGGTGAAGTTGAATGTACACAACCAGAGAACGTTAAACTGCTAAGTTAAACTGCTTGTACATATATGATGTATCACACACACATATATATATATAAAAAGCAATAAGATATAAACATAACAAGATATAACAATAGTTCTATAGCATATAGTATTGTTAGATAATTATAACATTGGATATTGTCCAATTACCTCGACATTGGCACCCTGTGTTTTTATGGCAAGGAAGAGTTTATACTTACTGAGGTCCCATGGTATTCATATTGCTCATAATCAAAAAGAATTTCTCGTCTAAAAAAGGAAAAAGACCCACATTTGATTAAGTCATAAACTGGTCTTCAGATACGATTAAAACCTAGGAATTGTTAAATATTTAAATTTCATTTTAGCCATTGAAAAATTAAACTTGTGCTAGAAATTGTTTTTTTCTGCAAGGAAATTAGATTATAAGAACATGGAAGCCACATTGAAATGGACTCCTAAAGTAAAAAGGAAAAATGTATTAAATCATTATTCCTCCAATCCCATTTTCTTATCTAATTTGTTCCTGCCCGTTCCTATTGACAACAGTGGGATTGCGAAGGAAGGAAACAGAAGCACAAATGTCACCCCAAGGTAGATGAGATGAGAATACTACAGCTACTTAAAAGTAAAGCAATGCACCTATTGCTGCCCAAATCTATAATTTACTCTTTACAACTATCTTCCATTTAAATATGTTATTTTTATACATTAAATCTCTCTGCTTTCTGAAAAAAAAGTTAGAACTAAACCATCTTGCAAATCAAGCAGCATAGTATCATGTTTTTGTATTCTCAAAAAGGTTTTAATCAAGTAAGAGAGAGACAGAAGCAACACACACCTTCGCGCCTCCCATTCTCGCCTTTGTCGCCTTTTCATCGTTCTCTCTATTACATCCTGTAAATTATTTTGAATGTTAAAAAGTTAGAAAAAAGTCTAGTAGATTATCACCTATCTAGAAACTTTAATGATTAAGTCTTTATTAAAGAAAAGTTTAATTAAAGTCTTCAGTAAAAATAATTATTCTTATTGACAACATCTAATGAGAAAAGTATTATTATCAAATATTTTTCCAAGGAACACATTTTTATAAAGCTATGACATCTTTCTGTGCTAGCTTTTATTTTGCTCGCCTTCACAAAAGAGAGGCCCAGGACACAGTGTTTTCAACACTAACAAAATGGCATCCTACCATTTTATAACATAAAAATGACACTGATTAAAAATAAAGAAGAGATTATTAGTGATGCTCAGAAATAGAGACACTTATTGTATATTTAAGCTTCATAAATAGCACCATCAGCCTGAAAACTCAAAGAAATCAGTAAGATCTTTTAAAGATATTTAACAGATTTGAGAATAGCTTTTGTGTATAATATTTACAGATTTTACTTTGAATTTCTGGTATGTGGTTTTACTGAGTTAGTGCCCTTTGTAGATTAGTTGGGAAAAAATGTACAATGTTAATAGAAATACTAAATATATATTAAATCCGAGAATGCCTTTACTTTTAATTGTCTCTTAATATTGCTAGCCTTGTGCCTTTGCTTCCTTGTATGGCACAAATAGAAAATATGCTACAAATAACATATAGCAAGTTTAATTGTTTGTATCTAGCATTATAGGCTTCTGTTAGTTTACTGCTACAAGGACATACAAAAATGTATTGCTAAATGATTTGTGAGGTTCTATCTTCTCAAACAATTATTTAAAAAAAGTTTATATCTAAACAAGCTGTAGACTGAAAAGCCCAGAACACATCATCAGAGGTCGATCTCTTCACAATTACACAAAGACAGCATTATGCATCATCATAAAAAAACAAACAAACAAAAAAGGTATTTTGAACTTAAGGAGAAAATATTTGTGTGCAGTTTGGAAAAATAAACATTTTGCGTATATGAAACTGTACTGGTCATAGAAGATTATTTTTAAATCTTACACTTGAATTTGTGATCTAATGGAACATAATTTTTAAAGTCAAATGTCATGATGATGTAAAGTACATGTAATAACTGTTCTATTGTCCTTCTTTTCACAACAAAGTAGCAGAAACATACCTCTTCAAAACGCCTACGTTTTTCTGAAGGTTCTGACCCATCACTTTCATTCTCCGAGTCCTCCTCTTCATCTTCTTCATCTCTGAAGATATCATCATAAGCAGGAACATCAAGATCATCATCTTGCTTAACTAACAGCTTAATCTAGCAACAACAACAAAAAAAGTATTTTTAACAAAGTGTCTTATTTAGTGATTAAAATGCATTTCAAATGACAAATGAGAATACTTCCAATACTTAGTAAGAGAAACTAAAACTTCATTTCCGCTCCGAGCAATTCCTGGCATTAAAAAAAAATAACCACAAAAACCAAAGGCCATACTTTTTTATATAATATAAGAGGAAAACTGTAATTCTTTCAGTAATGCTGCAACAAAGGAATATCATTTTTTTATGCTTGTTAAAGTCATGTTGTCCAATAATCTGTGCTTAATACTCAAATTCGACTTGGTGCTAGATGCTGAGAGGTAATTCATGCTAGATTCTGGAGGACATTTATCCTCTGATTTGTAGCAGTTTGATTTATAGCAATAGCATTAGGAGGTGCTTACTACTGACAACTATCACACTGCTAACAGTATGTTTTGTTACTGAAGAGATTTTTTTTTCTGATCATGAACATTACTACGGCAAATATCCATTAATACTGCTTCCTGACCTACCAGCTAACGCTGTAAGCAGTTCTGTAAATACAAAAAAGCAGCACACCACCCACCACTACACCCTAAAGATTTTTTTTTTTTATGAAAGAAAAGTGTTTACCTGTGTGTCATTGTAAACATTCACTACATTGATAGGTCTGTGGCTGTCACATACAAAAAAAAAAGTGTCTTCTTCAGGCTGCAAGATCTCCAGAAGGTCAACATTGGCACCACAGTTAATAAGAATGAAATATTTGAACTGCAAACAAATGGAAAAAAAAGAATCCTTTTACTTAAATGAGAAGACTGAAAACACCTTTACAAAACCTCCAAAGCACTCCTCATTACTTTCTAATATGTGATGTCTTTGAGGAGGTAAAAAATTTGGAAGGCAAAACTCCAAATGCAGGGATGCTGGATGTCAAATGCTACCACCTCTTACATCTCAAAATGTGTGCAAACTTAATTTGACTCTATCAGAATTGTAGCACATTAATTTCAGCTGGTGTAAAAAAGAAAAAAAAACTTGACAAGTTTGTTACTGGTATGTTAAAATCTGACCACTCTTTTGAAGTAACCAATAATAAGTTAGTTTAAAAGCAGACAGTTTAAGATAGGGAAAGGCAAGGAGTGCACGTGTTTATTAAATGAGCTGCAACTTAAAAATTTTCCAGCGTTTTTTCACCTGATCTTTATGCTCAAGAAAGGCAGTTTCAAGTTCTTGCCATCCAGATACTGGGACGAGTGTATATTGCACATGATCACATTGGAACAAAGCCTGAAATGAAGCGAACAGCTGTCAGCAAAGGTGAGGGGAAACACCCTCCCCTACAATGCTATGCCATGCTACAATTCTATTTCATATAAATCTTTATTTTTAAGACATCCTAAATGAAAAATGTACATGAACTTTTGCAGTACAATTTACCAGTTTTCAGTGTCATAACTCATGGAAGAAGTAAGTTAAAAAAAGCATATGAAACCTTCGCCCTTTCCACAGTTCAAACCTATTAAAAGTATCCCAGGACATTTTTTCTTTTACTGCAAGCCTACAGTGATAACGAACAAGAACTCACCTGGAGTATTTTACAAGCACATAAGGCATCAACATCTGAAGCAACAAGAAGCAGTACACGCTGTAAAAGTAACAAAATAACAGCATTAATGTTAACAAAGACACCAAATGTAATGTGCTGGTACATGAAATGTGTAGATCACTATGAGACCAGAAAGTGAGAAATTTAGATAGAAATCATTATAATTGTAAACTAGGATTGTTTCTGAAAGGACACTGCAACCAGAATTAACTGATTTGCATTCCTATAAACATGAACAATAAACAACTTCACATACTCAGAACATATCAGCTGCTTTGAGGAAACAATAATTCAGACTCGGGTGAACAGCACATAGTTTTGAAGGTTCAGAGTTAGTCAGTCTTACAATTAGTTTCACCTTGACTAGAAAGGCCTAAAATTTCAGTATTGGACCTGGAACAATTTTAATTAAAGAAAATCTGTAGCAAAAATAGGAGCAAGGCAACTCTGGAAATAACCTTGATCTAAGCATGACAATTTATCTGGTGGGGTTTTTTTTTTTTTTGGTTTTCGGTTTAAAGAGATTTTGCTCACAGCTGAAGAAGTTGAGGGAAACACTTTCATTTGCACAATCCATAGTATAGTTTCACAGGTAGAAATACTAAAAGACTGTCCAAAAAAAACGTTACCACTTCAGTGTACAAATGCACTCTGAATAAAAGTTAAGCAAACTGTGGGTTAAAAACGAAAGTAGCCAAGAGAAACTCAAACCACACAGAACACACGATATAGTATCTGGGCAAACATCATTAAAACGGTTAAAAAATACAAAGAAAAAAAAAAGTAGTTCCAGAGACGTCTTGGTTAAATAAAAGATCCCCAGGAATACCCGAAGCAGTCGCGGGAAAGGATTCGAACTGTAAAACCTCTGGCGAGGCCTCGTCGCGCTGGCAGCGGCTTTGGCCCGGGTTCCCAACGCTGTGCCCCCTCGAGGATATTTTCACGGTGGAGGCTGACGGGCGGGCCCAAGCGCTCAGCGCGGCCCGGGGCGTTAGGCCCGCCTGGCAGAGGCGCTCCTCGCCGCCGGGCCCCGCCCCGGCAGCCCCGGGAACGCGAGCACCACAGCCCCCCACGGCCCCAAGAGGACCGGAGCGCCTCAGCTGCCGCCGACAGAGCCGGGGACGTCCCGGTACCGTTCCCGCTCCATAAAACGGCGGTGAGCCGCTGCGGCCTCACAGGGAGCGGCCTGAGGGGAGACAGCTCCGCCCGCCCGCCCGCCGTGACACCAACCCGGCCCCGGTGGCGGCCCGCCGCCCGCACCTGGCTGACAATCACGTCGTAGAACTCCCGGCGGCAGTCGGAGATGAACATGGCGGTAGCGCGGGAGCGGCAGTGGAGCAGCGGAGAAACGGCGGCAGCCCAGGGCCGCCTCCACTCAAACTGGGCGCCAAATCAGTGCCGCTTCCCATTGGTCGTCTCGTCACCGCAAGCTGGCCAACGGGAAAGCGGCCGTCCCTCCTTCGCAGAGCGGATTGGGCGAATTGCCCAACTCGTTCCGGGTCTTCGCCAATGAGATTGGGAAGAAGGAGTCTCGACACGTGCGGCTGGCCAATCCCAGGAGTAAACCATCCCGGAGCACGGCGCTGGCTTTTGTTGCCATGTCTGCCATCTTTGCCGCGGGCGAACTCTTTGCTTTGCCACTGCAGACAGTCCGACGAAGAGGCGCGGGGCCACATCGACCCTCGGTGACTGAAGAAGGGCAGAGTGGCCAGAAACGCCTTCCACAAAAGCCACCTCGCTGGGTTCGAGACCCGCCTTCCGCCCTCACACGAAATGGCCGCCCGGGAGGCGGGCACCGCGCGGCACGCTGGGAGGGGCGGCGGGGCGGGGTCGCGGTCGAGCGCCGCGGCCCGAGCCCCGTCAGGCGAAGGAGGGGTGCGGCCCGGCCCGGCCCGGCCCGGCGCCTTCCCGCCGATTTCCTGTGGGGAGCTCCAGCGCTGCCCCTCAGCGCCGCCGCCATGGTGAGGCCCAGGGGGCGGCCGGGGGAAGTCACGGCGGGCGGGCGGGCGATCCTTCGCCGGCTGCGGCGCTTCCCCGCCGGTGGCCGCCCGCGAAGCCCGTTCTTGAGGCGAGCGAGTGGCGATGCCGGTGCGCAGTGCCAGGCTGAGGGCGGGCGGCTCTTGGCGCCCGGCAGGGCCCTTCCGTGAGGCCGCCCGCGCTCGGGGGTCGGCTGGTCAGCCAAGCCAGGCTTTCGGCGTAACCTAGAAGTGCGCAGCTGCCATGGCCGCCTCACCGCCCGGCGCTTGGCGCACGAATCTGTCCCAGGCAGCTCGTTAAAGCTGTGTGGGGAAAGGGGCGCCTCGTTCACGGGGAAATCGCCCGAACGGCTCCTCAGCGTAGTTCTGTAGCTAAACTTGGGAGACTTCAGTGAGTGCTGTAAGACTTCGCAGTGCTGTAGAGGTCCCGTTAATACGCTCTTCTCTTTGTGTTTTGTTTTCTTTTCCCTAGTTCTCTTTCAATATGTTTGATCACACCATCCCTCGGGTTTTCCAGAACCGCTTCTCAACCCAGTATCGCTGCTTCTCGGTGTCCATGCTTGCTGGGCCTAATGACAGGTCTGACGTGGAGAAAGGCGGGAAGAGTATGTACATGTTTTATGTTATAACCTGGTGGAAGTATGTTTGTGAATAATATAAAGTAATACAGTATTTGGCCAAGACTGCAGAAACGTCGTTGAACAGCACGGGGAGGTACTGTTGGCTTTGTGGCTGAAGCTGGAAGAGCACCCTGGGTGGGGCTTTCAGAAGGAAGGAGGTGGGGTTTGTCGCGTCAGTGGGTAATTAAAAAACTTGCCGAGTGAGCCCTGGTTTATGGGCATTAGCCTGTCAGACTAATGCTATGTTGTTTTGAGTTGGCATCGATTTAAGAGCACCTATAAGCCCGAACAAATAAAATTACCTTTAGGAAACATTTCATTTAGTGCTAGGTATTGTAAAACTTTGTCTTCTCATTTTTTCTAATTAAATTCTGAAATCTTCATGATAGTGGATATATTTGTCATGACTGATTCTACTGAAATCTCTGGCTCAAAAATGAATTTGCAGGAAATTTTAGAATCTATTTTTAGAGGAGATTTTAGAGAAAGGAATTATACTATTTTATGTTATATACTCTTTGTACAGTCATACTTTCCCTAATCTTACACTCTTATTAATTTCTGCAGTAATTATGCCACCATCGGCTTTGGATCAACTCAGTAAGTGAATATTTTGTTTTGGAATAACAACACTAGAAATATGAGCAAATGTATAAGCTTGTATACCACAGTATTTTAAGTATCTATTAAAATCTGACTTAAAAACACAATATGTGCACTGCCTGCACATCCCTGAGCTTGGGGAAATGTGGGAGGGATATTTAAAACTCTAGGTGTGATGGCAATACAGTATTCATTTGTCTGCATTTTCTCCTGGATTTGTAGTTTCAAGCAATCAGAATAATGGTGGGAGGGGAATCCTTTCCTATAGTCTAGCCCATTCTCTTGCTAGTGGTCAGTCTCTGAAAGCTTTAGACGTGTGTTAGTGGCTTTTAACAAATGATTTTTTTTTTTCTCCTTTTTCACCAGGCCGACTTAATATTACTTACCCAATGCTGTTTAAACTGACCAATAAAAACTCAGACCGAATGACACACTGTGGAGTGCTTGAATTTGTGGCCGATGAGGGCATCTGTTACCTTCCACACTGGGTGAGTTGTCTCCTGCTGAACTGTCAAAACCTGAAGAGTAGGATTAGCGAGTTGCCAGTTTAATATTAAAGAGGCAGAGTGCTTCCTGAAAGAGCGTGTCTTTGCTAGTCATTTTCCTACAACAGCTTTCAGTCACAGCTCAGGTTCCTCCATGAGAGTTTGAGTAAGCAAAGCAGACTGCTCCTTAAGATGCCTCTGACTGTTCTTCCTGAAATTAAACCAGGGTAAACTGGTGCATTTCAAGGAAGATGGTGACCCCAGCGAAAATAGGTACACACAGGGAAAGAATTAAAAACATCAGTCATGTTAGTAGCAGTTTGTGCCTTTGTTTTCTTTCTTGCAGATGATGCAGAATTTGCTGTTGGAAGAGGGAGGCTTGGTGCAAGTGGAGAGTGTTAATCTTCAGGTTGCCACTTACTCAAAATTTCAGCCACAAAGTCCAGATTTTCTTGATATCACCAATCCCAAAGCTGTGTATCCTTCCAATTCAGTTACGGTGCAGGGACAGAAGTTTTCTCCCAAATTGGAGTGATGAAGCAGAGCTGGCTGTTCAACTGTGGCTCATACTCTTCTAGCAGCAGGTAACTCATGCTGCTGCTTCTGAAAACAAAAAGGGTGAGAGCTTATGTACAGAGATGTTGCCAGCTGCTGACACGAAGTGTAGCCTGGAGTGAAGGAGCATGAATCTCGACTTAAAGTCCAAGAAGCTTGAGTGTCCCTTAGAAGAACTTGTACACCTTTGTGTTCACTAAAAGTCTGTCTGCAGTACCCATGACTTTTAAACCACATTTTGAGACCGAGGACTACAGTTATATAATACAGTAATTTAAAAGCTTTGATGTTGCATTGAAACAAATATTTCATCTTAACATACTCCAAAGATTAGAAAACGCATTGAGAAACTTTGCTTGTCTCACTACTGGGGATGTTATTGCCATCAACTACAATGAAAAGGTACGGTATACAACACCAGTTCATGAAAGTTTTGTTTGGATACCATCAAATGCCCCACGTGAAAATGTGCGGCAGTACATCCAGTACAATCAGTAGATTGACTGCATAAGAACGTTGACTACATTGTTTGAATAGATTTTGTAGATTAGTGTTTTTGGCAGCACATGTAGAGAATTTGAATACTTGGGGTTGTGGACTAAGCTCAGTTGTTGAATGTTGGTGCTAAAACAATCAACACAAAGCTGTGCAGTATTGTGGACAAGTGATCCCAGGTAGTAGATTTTTGCAATTGGTTTTCTATTGGAGGAAAAAAGGGGTCAGTTAAGTCTTCTCCTGAGCTACTGTTTAGACTGTTTTTTGGCTCAGAAGAAAATATTTTTTTCTGCTGTTGATGTTTTTACAGTCAAGGGACAGAATTTATCCAAAATTCATAATTTGATTTTGAAAATGCAGATTAAGGTTGGGTTCACAAGCTCTAGCACATAGCAGTCTTCCATCTAGATTAAAAATGTTTGCTTTCGCGTTCTGTAGAGACCCTGTAATATCCAGTCCTCAACCTAAAGAGCACTTATTTCAATTTTCTTGAAGCTATCTGAAGGGAAAGGCTTAGATGGGCTTTTCTTATGTGTAAGTTGAGCTCTTTCATGTGCAATCTTAAAATATTCATTACTGTTGCAGATCTATGAGCTTCGGGTCATGGAGACCAAACCAGATAAGGCCGTGTCCATCATAGAATGCGATATGAATGTAAGTTAAAACTGATGTGGAAAGTCTGTTTCTACTGTGTCCTCCCAAAACTAGAGGGCATCTGGCCCAGCGGTAGCGCTGTACACCAAGTACCTCTGATGCTTCAGGAGAGGTAAAATCAGCTGGGATAGGGAAGATGTCTCATTCGATTACCCCTGTGTACCTTTGTAACCACATCTGTGGTCTCCAGCTGCACTTCAGGTACCATCAGATGACTAGTGCCTAGAATTGTGATGTTTAGCTTTAACATGGTTTATAATCTGAGTTTTATTTAATAGCCTTCTGTTGATTCAAACTCCAGTGATACTGTGGGGTGCTGTTCTACTGCTCTGTTTGAATTACACGCTAAGACTTATTCCTGGGAGTCTTAGTCGATTTAGTTCTGAGTTTAAACGTTTAACAAGCAAACTTCAGTTCTTTCTAGATCAAAATGGAGTGATAGTTTGTGGAGTTTTAAGGAATAGTAGTATAAAGTTTATGATTAGAAGAAAAAGTACCAGTCATGCTTATTTTCATGCATCTTCTTTAAATAGGTGGATTTTGATGCTCCTTTGGGGTACAAGGAACCAGAAAGAAGCACACAACATGAAGAGGCCACAGTAGGTTAAGCTTCTGCTTTTCAAAAATGTATTCCCTAGAGATCAGCCTTGCTTGTGATGGAGCACTGAGCACCAACGTAATTCTTTTTCTTGAAACGATTTCATAAGACTACTTAATAGACATTTTTGCTTGTGGTACTTAGGAGACAATTGTTTACCAGCTGTTGATTTTGGAAAGGAATTGTTCTGTTTGGTCAGAAATACATAGTACTGGTTTTGGGTGTTCTCCATATCACAACATAAACGCAGGGAAGTAATTTGGTTTTATCCCCTCCCAGGATGTTGAAGCAGACCATAGTGGATATGTGAGTGACACAGGATTTCGTGTAAGTCCCCTCTTCCTGCTGGTTTCTGAATGTTGTGAAATGGCGAGGGAATGTTGTTCCAAAGAACTGCAGAATACTAGTACCTGTTCTTAGAGGTCCTCATCATTTAACTGGCAAGTGTCTGTGAATGTTTTGTGGCGCTTACGACCAATAACAATGTGACAATGGGAGACCGAAGCGTACTCACTCCTACGCCCAAGGTTCCTCATCTTATGCACCAAAAAGAAACATGCTGAATCAAATAATTAAACAAAAATGGCAGTAAGATCTTACAGAATATAGAATCCATGTGCAGTGTTCCTCAAAATACAAGATACAGTTAAATTAAATCCCATTATATATACATAGGCATTCTCTGGTTCTGGGAATAGACTGGATGGCAAGAAGAAAGGTGTTGAGCCTAGTCCATCGCCAATTAAACCAGGAGACATTCGAAGGTATGTCCATTTTATTCAGGTGTCAGCAAGTGGAGGATCAGTCTTGGAGCAGAGGGTTGTTGTTTTCCTACTGCAATATGAACACGTTTATTTCGTCATAGGTTTGCATTTAGAAAATAAGTTCTCTTATCTTCTAGACAGACTGTGATGTCTATGACTACTTAAGATGCAGATCCTAAATGAATGTTGCCAAAACTCAGTCAACTCTGGTTCTGCAGAAGACAAGTAGGGAGAGACAGTAGGTCTAGGCTGGGCTGGAGTGAGCAGTGCACAGAACCTGCCAATTTTCTATAGTGAAATTTGGTGTAGAGTGAAATCTTTTTTGAGTTGAGTGGATAACCAAAGCCAAGCCATGTGTGGGTTTGTTGGTGGTTTCTTGGTTTTGTTTGTATTTTTTTTGTCTTGGAAGGAAATTTAGAGAATTCAGCCTTAGTGCAAGTGTGCAGGGGTGTGGTTCCTGTGGTGTTCTGACATTTACACCTCTCACAATAAAACCTGAACCCTTGTGGAAAAGCATGTCCGTGGCCCTGTGGAAATGTGCCCGCAGCCAAACCCCTGCAGCAGCTCCAGTGTCTGACTGTTTACAGCGTGCAATGTTTGCCTGCCTTCAGAAAATAATCCCGTTTAACTCTAAAATTACTTGGTAATGAAAATGTACAATAGTGACAGAATAGGTCTCACCGCGTTCAGTTGGGTGGGAGGTGTAAAACTTACTTCGTAGTATTTTTATCCTTCTTTTCCAGAGGAATACCCAACTATGATTTCAAGATCGGCAAAATCACATTCATTAGAAATTCACGTCCACAAGTTAAGAAAGTTGAAGAGGTAAATAAAATTGGATCCTTCCCAATTTTGCACAGAACCCAGAACATCAGAACTACTAAATTTGTGGTTCCTCTCTCCATACTTGATTTTCGACAGCACACTTCTGTTAAAAAGGGGCGGTCATTGAGGAGGGGTTTGAGTGCGGTGGAAGCAACCTCGGATGCCCTTGCTAGCTGATGTGGAGAGCTGGGCCTGCTGCAGGTTTAGCAAGCCAGTGCCTGCTGGTCTCAGGTGGCTGAAGGATCACTGGAATGCTTCTATTTCATTTTCAGGAAGAAGGGGGTGATTATGTAGATCAGGGATGTGCAACATCTGTGGTCAGTGGCTGCTCTGACAGAATGTTCTTTCTAACAATTGCTCAGCTTTCATCACACAAGAGCAGTGAGCAAAGAGGTAACATCTTTTTTCCCTCTTTTCCAGGATGAAGCTGGAAGCCGGTTTGTTGCCTTTTCAGGAGAAGGCCAGTCCCTGCGCAAAAAGGGAAGAAAACCCTAAATGGTGGTACCTGCAGTCCGTTAGGAGGAAAATAAAATAACAGTTGCAGCATATTAGATCTTAGTTATTGCAGTGGAGAGAAGCACAGGAGCATGCTTCCTGGTTTTGGTTTCGTGTTTAAAACTGGACAGTTGAAAACTTTTAAGAATTGTGAAGGAGTTTTTTGTACGTGTTACAAAGAGGGAAAGCATATAGTGGAGAAACCTGAGAAGGAAAACGGTGTCCTTAGAGCACGTCCCGCCCTGTTGCACCCTGCGCGGTGATGCTCTCACCTTGCTCTGTGTTTGATACTTTCCTCCCTCCAGACCTATTTTGCCATGATTTCAGGTAAGCTGTTTTTTTTTTTCCTGTGACGCAAATGAAGTCTAACGCTTTGGTGTTCAGGACTTTTGCGCAGGGCGTCCCTGACGTTAGCTTCGGGTGTTGGCGTGAGAACTCACTCAAAGCGATCCCCCTGTCATTGCCTTTTGTATTTATTAAAAACACGCGTTTTAACCGTTCAGGTGCAGTAATGGCCTGTAGCAATCTAATGGCACGCAGAGGGCGCGGCGAGACGCAGCAGCTTCTCTGCCTGGTGCTGGGGAGGGAGTACAAGGCTCCGGCGTCCCGCGCTTTGGAGCAGCGGTGCCGGGGCGCGGCCTTCCACGTGTCGGGACCAGCCCCGGGTGCGTTACCGGCGGAAAGCCCCGGGCTGCCGCGAGAGACCGCGGAGAGGTTCCGCGGTGCCCGGCGTGCGCCCCTGGTGGGCTGGGGTCGGGAAAAACCAACGCCCTGGGCTGGCCGCGTCGTGTGTTTCTGCCCCGCACTCTCCCGCCCGCGGCGAGCGGTTTTCGGGGCAGAACGTCGGGTTTTGGGGCGCTGGAGATTGGGGTGTTGGACGGGAAGTGTAGAAGTGGTGGCGGTCACGTGCCACCCGGGGGCCCCGCCCCCCAGCAGCCATTGGCCGGACAGGGCCAGGGGTGTTCTGTGCCGCCCCTCGCCATTGGCTGAGCCCGCGGGGGTCCCCGCAAAGCGCGCCGGGATTGGCGGCGTGCTGGCGATCTTCAGCCGGGGGCAGCATGGCGGGCGGCGGCGGCTGGCGGGTGAGCGGGGCGGCAGCATGATGGGGACCCGGGCTGCAAGGACGGGTCTGACGAGAATGCTGAACTGTGCCAACGAAACGCC
>JAVSBS010022593.1:0-13653 GCA_033124195.1 Coracias cyanogaster | reverse complement strand
CCCTACCCATGTGCTTACAGCCTGTAACAGAGCCCTTTCTCCCAGTCTTTTAGACAAATAAAACCCATTTGGGGGTTTTTAAGCCTCATTATCATAGAATCCTAGAATGGTTTGGGTTGGAGGGGACCTTAAAGATCATTTAGTTCCAACCCCCAGCCATGGGCATGGACACCTCCCACTAAATCAGGTTGCCCGAAGCCCTGTCCAACTTGGTCTTGAACACATCCAGGGATGGGCCATTACACAACAAGCCCTCCCAGAACTGCAGTTCTCCTCCAGCCAGCACCTCTGCAGCCATCCAGCCTCAGCAGCTGCGTCCCCCAAAGCAGCCTCCATGTATTCCCCTGCTCCCTGTCCCCAAGGTCCTCGTGCCACCGATCACCAGGTATCCACCACCACCCCCCAAGCCCCTCCGCAATAGGCTCAATGTCAGCAGAGAAAGGAAAGTTGTCCAGGGAAACCCACCACCCCCCGCTGAAGAGAGGGGAAGAGATGGGCATAAAAGAAGAAGCAGGAAAACAAAAAAACAACAAAAAGAAAATAATAAGGAGGGGGAAAAATCACCCCCCACTCACAGCCTGCAGCGTGTTCTTCGCAAGGGTGAGTTTTTCTTCACAACTCAGAGCACCATTCTGGATTTTGTTAGCGATTTGTAGCAGCAATTCCAGCCTGCAACGACAGAGGGAAAGAGGATGAGAAAGGGGACGGGGATGTCCCTCCAGCCAGGGGAGCCAGGGGTGTCCCCACCGGGGTCTCTGCCTGCCGTGAGCAGAGCACCCACCTCTCCACTGCCGGCCGCAGCAGCTTCTCCCGCTCCAGCATCTCTATGATGAGCTTGCCCCACTCCTCCTCCACATCGTTGGGGTGGTAGCCCTGGGGCAACTTGATTCGTCCAAATTCAATCCATACCTGGGGAAAACAGCAAGAGAATGGTGCTTCCTACCTCCTCCTCGAGCTGGCTGAAGAGAGGCTGCAGCAGGGAAAGTGAGGCTACAAGGCACCAGCTCTGCCTCTGCTTGCTACATCATTCACCCGCAGGGTTATTTCCACTTCTCCACTCCAAAATAAACCTGTACTGAGCACACTTTGGTCTTGCTAAAAGCACAACACTCCCATCTATGAGCCTCTGGGTAGCCACCATGGTACTCACCTCTAACAGTTTGTAGAGCTCCTCTATCCGTCCTTTTTCTTGCTCTTTCACTGGGATTTCAGTTTCTTTGAAGTGTATGTACTGGTTGTAAAGTGCCTGGGATGAGAAAAGTTCATCAGAAACCACCCTGGGCAATGCCACCACCCAGCTCTCAGCATCGAGCACATGGGACACTGTGGATGGACCTTGTCCAGCACCTACCTTTAGCTCTACAGGGTTCTGGGGGAAGGATTTATCTGACATGAGTATCGTGTGCTGCTTGATCCATGAGATGAGGGACTCCACACGGCTCTGGTACTCCAGCCACCTCGAATCCACCTCCTGCAGGGCGAGAGGGCCGTTGCAGAGCACTGCTGGTGGGCAGGTCTCCGTGGGGGAGAGGCAGAGCTCAGCCGAGCCCAGCACAAAGGGTTCTGAGGTGTCATGGTCACAGCTATGGGGGGGGTCATTCGCCTGTGTCTCCCTGCGGCAACGCCATCCCAGGTACAGGAGGAAGGAGGAGGATCCTCCTTGCAACCTGCTCCCTGGAAACCAGCTCAGCTTTCCTGGGAGCTCAAACCCTCAGCAGAACCCAGAGAACATCGTGGCTCTACAGGCACACTGGCAGTTCAGAGGGCAGACACGCTAATGGGGAACCTCCTTCCTCATCCCAAGCGTCCTCCACCCATGAGGCAGCTGCTGCAGTGGATGGGGAACCTCCAAACCCTTCCCGCAGCAACCAGCTGCCTCCCAACCCTCTGTCCCAGCCTCCCAACCCGCAGCGATGCTTACGATAGCACTGATCCCTTCTCCTCCCTCAGGGACTTTGGGAAAGGCATCGTAGATTGAAGACACATAAGTTATCACGGATTTCTCATCCGGGGAGGGGACGTCCACGTCTGACAAGGAAGCAGAAAGGCAGTGAGGAAGGGGAGTGGGCGGAGAGAGCAGCATCTCCCCACACCTGCCGCTTCCACCAGCCGCCCACCTTCGGCATCCAGCAGCCGCGTCACCCCCAGCCGCTCGGCGATCTCGAAGGCCTGCTCCAGGTTCTCCCGGTTACTCTGGATCTGCACCCTCTCCATGTCCACCAGATCTGGCCTGTAAGACATGCACCAGAGTCACGACGTTGGCAAACAGTGCAAGGTGCCCAGGGTGGAGCACCCCGAACGGGCACTGCTGCCCGAGGTAGCTCCCAAGCGCTCATCCAAGTCCCTGTCCCAGCTGGTGGCTCTCCAAGGGGACCTGGGCTGCAGCATCTCCTCAGCTCATCCCTTTGGGAAGGAGATGTTCAGGCTGTAAAGTTAAACCTCTTGTTTCCAGCTACCAGAAGATGCTTTCTCATGGGGCTTTTGCTATTCTCCTGCAGGCTCTTAAGGCCATGCCAAGTCCCCTTGACCAAGCAGCTGGGGTAGAAGCCGGCGCTGACGGCCCCAGCTCTGACTCACTGAGCAGGCAGGAGGCATGTGGGGCTGTGCTGTCTCTCAACGAATTGTGAGAGGTTTAATGGCTGCTTGGGAGAGCTCTGAGATGCTCGAATGAAAGCACGGATGGAAGTGCTGCTATTCACGGGGAGCAGCCAGGGCAGCACTAACACAAAGTGCCGCAGCGCTCCCACTTTAAAAGCTTTTCTTTTCTGCCTCTCTCCCCAACCTCATTCAAGATGTTTTTTCTTGCACCCTCACGTATTTGTTGCTCTTTCCAAGTGTTCACCCTCCAGGTACCTGACAGAAGAGATGACTCCAGATAAAAGAGACATTGCTCCCTGCAAGCCTCTCCTACATGGCCAAGCACTCCAGACCCTCAGTGATGGGCAGTGTGCTCCAGGAGGTCCCCAGCCTGTCCTCCCACCCAGACGATGCTCTCCACTGCTCCTACCTATATCGGTGGATGAGCGCGTTGAACATCTTCCCATCGCTCCAGCATGATGAGAAGTTGGTGCACTTCACCCCAATGTAACCCGCCGTCACCTTCTGCGTCCACAGAAGCAGCTTCTCCTTGGCCGACATATCCCCTGACTCCCCGCTGATGTAGATGTCGGAGATCTGGAAGGAAGCGGCACAGCCATGGGGTGATGCGGGAGAAGGAACGACCACCAGGCACATCCAGTTTCTAGGAACTCGCCTGAGACCTGGCAGCTGCCGAGAAGGGCAGGAGGAAACTCCTGGGTCACCATGGGGGGAGAGGAGACCCCACAGCCAACAGACACGGGAATGGACCACTGGGGCTGCAGGAGTGCAGCGGGGTGCTGAGGTGTGCCACGGTTCGAGCGGATCCAGACAGGTGAGGGAGGCACAGACGTTTGCCAACCCCATTTCACCAGGACATGAGATGTTGTTGGCCACACGTGCAGCCCAGCCCAGCCACCACCGGACCCCAGCTTCTGATCACCACCGAGCTCACTGGAGCTGCTCCCCAGGCCAGGCTTCACTCTCGGGCTCGTTCCACCATCACCGTCCACCCCAGCCAGGGCTCAGGTCACACCTTGCTGAGAACAGGGGCCCAGGAGGGTCCCTTCCTGCCCCGAACACACTGTGCTGACAGCAGTGGCCATGCACCCTCCTGTGCAGACCCACCCCACTGCCCAGCACCCACTGCGAGGAGCCCCAGCACCCTCCAACACCCGGGGATCACGCAGGAATGGGTGGCCCCATCCCGCAGCACCCACAGCTGGGTGGCGAGGGAGCACCCAAGACGGGACCGTTGATGCCATCCCTCACCATTGTGAAAAATCCTAAAAAAATACCAATTTAAAAGCAGGAAGCAGAGCTTGGAGGTGCTGTTTGAGAGGATGCGTGGGGCAGAGGTCTCTCCTCAACCTCCAGCCAGTGATGCTCCTTGGAGCAAGGCCACCAGCTCCATCCCAGGGGGAAAGGGAAGGATGAGGAGAAGGTTACTGTGTTCACAGAATGGTGGGGGTTGGAAGGGACCTCTGGAGATCATCTCATCCAAGCCCCTGCTCCAGCAGCTCACCCAGAGCAGGGGGCCCAGGATCGTGTCCGGGCACCTTTGGAATCTCTCCAGAGAAGGAGACTCCACAACCTCTCTGGGCAGCCTGGGCCAGGCTCGGGCACCTTCACAGCAAACAAGCTTTTCCTGATGTTCCTGTGCTCTAGTTTGTGCCCCCCACTCCCTCACTGTGCCTGGAGAAGGAGGTGCCAGGGGGTGCTGGCGGCAGGGGGTCCGTGACCCACTTCCCCAACAAAAGAGACTGACAGTCACAGAACCCTCTCAGACAGACGCCCAGGACTGGCTGCAAATCCCAGACTTGCACGTGACAAAACGCACGTGTCTCCGCATGCCAGCATATTTCTGATTGGCACGGCTTCCTCCTCACCCACCCCTCCCCAGCTCCCCAGTTAGTACAATTACCTCCCGTTAATTAAGGGGCAAACAAAGGGGAGGGTGCAAGCCACTTGTATTTTCCAGGGTGTCCGTGGAAAGGCAACACAGGCTGGATTCCTCCTCCCGGCACTCAGGGAGATGTGCCAGGACCCAGCCCTACCCACCACCCCTCTGAGCCCCCTCCGCCCTGGAAACACCCAATTGCTTTATTCCTCTGCAAAAATACCCCCGGTTGGGTGCTGGCATTGCACCCAGCTTCCAGAGATCCCTTTGGAGGTAGGAGGCAGGGACCTGCCAGGATTATCTGTCTCTCCCGCTGGTGGGGAGGATGCTGCCGAGGCTCGGTACCGCACGGCGAGCGACAGTGTAATTGGTATGCTGCGGCTCACCTCCTTCTCCCGAGCCCGATACGCTCATCACACACAAAACTGCTCTTTGTCAGCCGCTGCCACACCGCCGCCAGCACTGCCTTTAACTCCTCCAGCCCCAGGGATGGGTTTCCTTAAGGATACCAGGACCCAGCACCCGAGCCAGGTTGGATAGAGAGATGCACTGGGTGAGCAGCAGGATGGGACCCTCCGCACCTCAGGACCTACAGATCTCTGCCTGCCCAGCACTCCCTTATTGATTACCTGGCAGCTCTTAATTAAGAGTGGAAGGAAACCTTCCAGGAAGCCACCCATCAGCTGTGCCCCATTGGCTCTCCAGTGCCACTGCCCATCGGGGAGCTCCTTGCAGCACCCAGCTCAGAAAAATCCTTTACTTTTAACCATTCACACAGCACTGGTGTTCTCCAACCACTGGGTCTTACCCCGAGGGCATCCTTTGCAGGAGACCCTCCTAGAGATGCGCTTACAGAGGTGCAGGATGCGGCACCAGCTCCACCCTCCTTTCTTCACATCTCTGTGTCAGGACAAAGATTTAGGGAGGCACCGACGAGAAGAGAGAGAAGAAACTCCCAGGACCCAGGGCCAGCCCCTTCCAAACCCTTCCAACACCAGCCTCACATATCAAGCAACTGGTGGCAGGACACTGAAGGCCAGACGACGCGAGCTCCAACCTGGCAAAGGTATCAGGGGCACAGCCCCTTTCCTGTACCTCCAACCACGCGCTTGTCCTGGGGCATGCAGAGCTCGGCCAAACCCAAGGGTGCCTTCAGCCCACCCTCTCACCCTCAAAGAGTGACCTCCAAACAGCAACAGCTCCAAACCACAGCATCTTTCCCTCCTCGGAGCACACAGAGCACCTGCACGTCCACATTCACCCACTGCCGCCTGCCTGGGAGCAGGAATGGCACCCCCCAAACTCACACCTGATCCAGCAGCTCCAAGGGCACATGTGCCATCAGTGATGAGCATCACCAGAGCCTGTGTGACCACTGGCCGCACCCACCGGCTCTGGCAAAAGCCACACTCTGGCCACCTATGCCAGGAGCGGAGGACAGGACGAACTGGTCCCCAGGAGATGCTTTCCTGGTGGAGATGCTTGGAGGGGACAAGGCTTCAGGAGCTTTCTGCACCAGAGTCCTCCCACCCATGCTCAGCACAAGGTTGCACCTCGCTGAGATGACCATCCCCAGGGGCCACCAGGATCTGAGGTCCACTGAACCAGGTCCCCCACCCGGCTCCTTAAAGGGGGTGAGACTACACGCAGACACTGACCATTCCTCCGGCTGTCCCCGAGCTCCCCCTCCAAGCCCGGCCCTCCTCAGTGAGCCTGTGGCCACCTTCAGTGGGAGATATCATAGTTCCACCAGCTCCAGCACCCTTGGTTGGTCGGCGTGCTGGGTCGCTGCCGTACCCTGAGGAGCTCCGGGCCACACCACCGCTGCGCCCGCTGAAGGAGGACAGGCTGCGGGAGGCTGACAGTCCGCATCCATCTCCCTCCCCAGCCTGAAATGATGGCAACCCTGAGGTTCTCCCCACGCTGGGGTTTTCCAGTTGATCCACCATGGGGGACGGCGTCGACAGCTCTGAAACGGTGCCCGGCTCTGCTGTGGAGGAGCAGGTCCACGCAGCGCTGGAGCTGGGATCGGTGCTGGCTCCTTTCCCCCAGGTACCCGGGGCTCTGCCGGTCCCTGGCTCCCAGCTCCTCGCTGGCTCCTCGCCGGACACGGTGCTGGCCGGGGACAGGAGTCCCTCCGTGCAGCCCTCGGTGCCCGGGCGCAGGGGCAGCAGCACGGCCCGGCGGCTGCCGGTACCGCTCCTCTGCAGCTCGACCAGCCGGCTCACCGCCTTCTCGCAGTTCTTCTCGGCCGGGTTGTCCAGCAAGCGGGCGATGACGGTGGTGCCTTCCTCCAGGGAAGCCCTCTCTGCGCCCAGCCGCTGTGGCTCCAGCACCAGGCGAGCTTTCTGCACCTCCCCCTGGAACCGCTCCTTCACCTGCACGATGTACCCGGGGTGCAGAGCCGCCGGGTCGGGGTTCCCGTCGCGGCACCAGCTCCCGGTGGGCTCCTCTCCTTCCTCCTGCCGGGGGGCTGTCTTCGACTTCAGTGCCTCCTCATCCTCAGCCACCTCCAGGGCTGGCGGCTCATCCCGTGGGGCTGCCTCCGGCATCGCTTTCCTCTTGCCTCTTCGCCTTCGTTTAAAGCGGACCCTTTTTTGGGGAGACAGGGGTGCTTTCCCCACAGCTTTTTCCTTCGGCTCTTTAACGCAGCCCAGAGAATTCCCCATCTCCTCCTCCTCGGCGCCGGCAGTAACGGAGCTGAGCGAGTCGCCTGCTCCCGAATCAATCCCGAGCTGGGCTCCATCGGCTCCAACGCCTTGGAAACACGGTGCCACCGAGTGCCCCTCGCCACAGCTCCCTCCCGCCAGCCCTGCCGCCGCTCCAGACAGCCATCTTACAGCCTGGGCGCTGCGAGAAGACAAATTCAAAGCATCTCACTGCAGTTCAGAAATCACTTGACCTAAAAGCAGAGGGAGCGGGGATTGGCTGCGGCATCCTTCTCTCCAAATATGAGGTAATTGGAGCACGGCCCTCGCCAACACAAACAGGGAGCAGGAATCAGGCAGCGGAGCAGGGAGGAGGGTGGGGAAAAGGGGGAGAAGAAACACAAAACCCGGGGAAGGTTGGTAAAGGTAGAATAAAGGAAGGGGTGGGAAAGAAATAAGGGGGAAAAAAAAAGCAGGGAGGAGTCAGAGCAGCTCTGCATGCACGCAAGGGACGCGGAGCTGCCGGCTCCCGCAGGGATGTTTCTTGCCAATTCGGGAGGTTTGCTCCTTAATTCTTAATGCCGACAGCCCCAAGAGACCAGCTTGTGCCCACCCTCCGGCCAGGCTCGCCCAGCTCGGGGCACGGAGCTGCAGCTCAAGGTGCCCTGGGGAGCCGGCATCGCTGCAGGGAGCCGCAGTCGTGGGGTCCCAGCAGGTTACGGCTGCAATGAAGCTCCCGCCCCAGTCCAGCCCCACGTTCTGCCCTGATCCCACAGCTCCTGTCCCGACACCGCTGAGGGCAGGGGTTGAGGAGCAGCATTTCGACCCCACTCGCCAGCTCCGAGGGACCACAGCAGGGTAACACGCACCGAAAGCGGGGGTGAGACAGAAAATGGGGAGCAGGGGGCATAAAGACGGGAGGACTGAACCCAACCCCAACAAGCAGGACCAGGAGGGGAGCAACACTCAACGAGGAGCAACCCAGGAGACGATGAAGGGGCCCTGTGACCCCAAGAGCTCCCGGGACACTGAGGCAGCCCCCACACCTTCATCGCTCCAGCTCCCTGCAGAGCCCACCCCCAACCCCACCCCGGGGCTCTCCCAGCCGCCAGCCCCCGAGCAGCGGCACTGGGACACGGAGATTAAGAGGTTCACAATGGAGCTACAACCCCAGAAAAAATCCCGTTAGTGCAGGCGGGGAGAGGATGCGCAGGCTCATCAGCACCAGCCCAGCTCCCCCCCGGGCCCCTCATCACCCACCCAGTCCCCCACTGCAGTGTCACCTCCCAGCTGGGCATGGAGGGGACCCAGGACCTCCTGATCTGCCCTCCCTGGTCTCCTGCAGCAGAGGATGCGCCAGGGCAGGGCCATCCCGAGGACAGGAGGATGTCACCAGCCAGGGCCCTCACCAGACATGACGGTGACTCATCAGCATCCAGACCCTGCGCAACCCCGGCCGCTCCCCAAGGGCCAAGCACAGGCAGAACGCCTCGTCAGCAGCCTCACGTCCCATTTATCCCCACGGCCCCCCCAAAAGCCTCTCCCTGGGGCGCTGCCCATTCATCCTTCAAAACTAAAATCCTTTTCAGGAGGTCTCAGCACTCGTCTCATCTGGAAGAAGCTGGTGAGGATACAGCAGGGAGCTGGGACACAGGAGCTCCCACGGGCTCGGTCCCACCACAGAGACAGCCCCAGAGCCAATGCCACATCGCTAACGAGCTGCTGACATCAGCAAGCCCCACATGCCAACACACTGGTGGCATCAGGGCCACTCATCCTCCCCCTGAGGGCATCAAAGCTACAACCAGATAATTTGAGCCTATTAAAGACTCAAGAACCTGTTTTCCAAGAGCATCTATAGCACCCGATTGCTGGAGATGGTCCTAACTGCTTTCCCCAGCACCCCAGCTGGGTCAGAGAGCTTCTCCATTCCCTGTCCTGAACCGCTGTCACACAGCTGATATCTTCCATCCCAACAAAAGATCCCGTGGCTGCGCTGACCACCCAAAGGGCCGGGAACACCTTGGGATAACAGCCCTGGGTGAGCGGGAGCTCAGCCTGTCCCCTCACGGTCCCCTCCGAATTTTCTCTTCTCCTCCCAAGACTTCAGCTGAGCAAACAGCCACCGCCAACAACCCCGGTGCCAACCGGGAGGCCACCGCACACAACCCGTCATTAACAATGTCATTGTGTAAACGAGGAGAAAAGGGCGTTGCTATTCTCCAACATCAGTCTCCATGACACCGCAATGTGTGTTGATTCTCCGGACCGAGCCGCGCACCGGCATCGCCACCAAACACGCGGAGAGTTGGGTGCCAGCACCCCGGGGAGACACTGTGCTCCCACCATCCGCCCCGCGTCCTGCGGCAAGACAGTCCCATCGCCTACCTGGAAGTGGAGGATGATCGTCCATATGAGCCCCAGGGTGAGCTTGGGGTTGCCGTCCGTAATGTCATCGTTGCGAATGTTCACCAGTTTCACCTGGAAGAGAAGCAACAGGGTTCAAGCTCCACATCAGCCTCACCCACAGAGAGCAGAGGTTGTGTCCTCAGCCACCCTGTCCCCAGGGCCACCCCAAGCACTCTGGACATGTGGGACTCCAGCACTTCCCCAGGAGGCAGCGAGGCCACCCCGTGCCCCATCTCGGGACAAGGGGAGGAAGGTTTTTTCACATCTCCAGCACTCTCCACCCAGAAATGCTTTCCCAGCACTTAACGGCTTTATTTCAGGTCACATGGAAAAGTGCCTCGTCCCCGATGCCCTGAGCACTAGTGCATAATTTAACAGCAACCGACCACGGAGCACGGTTAAAAGCAGGTGGCCGAGCTTTATTAACTCCCTCCTGGCTTCAAAACCAAGCTGCTCATCAATCAGCCCCAGCAGAGGCACCAGTGCTGCCCTCGCCAAGGGTCCTTCCCCAGCACCCACCAAAAGCCCCGTCCTGGGCGAGTCTCCCCGCGCAGTCCCAGAGCTGCTCCCTCCCGACCACCTTCCTCTAGGAGCAGTTCAAACACACGTGCAGTCCCTGAACCGTGCGGAGATTCCTGCAGCACCAGGAGCACCAGCCTCGGCGCTTCCAGCAGATGCAAACCGGAGCAGGGCTGCACTGCTCTCCTCGGAGCTGCCTGCCAGGACCTTTGGGCTCTTCTCCCCCAGTCCCCAACACTCAACAGGACCCCACCATCAGTCTCTAGCAGGAGTATCTGGGGTAAGACATCCCAGTAAAGCCGCTGCCACCAGGCCATCACGCTTCAAAGGAAAAAGCTGTTTCATCCAAGTAGAGAAACAAGCTCCCAAGAGCCCTTGGCAAAATGTCTCTATCAAGGGGCTGGGGAGGAGGAGGAGGGGGCCTGGAAGCAGTTCACGCTCCCTGGAGTGGGGCACACGCTCAAATTTATTCAATGCCCTCAGGCCAACAGAGAAGGAGAGACAAAGCTCTGCTTCAGCATGAACTGGTACAATTCATCATCATCTTGGCGTATCTGGGGAGCATCACGGTGAAGAGACCTGACCCAACAGGCAGAACAGGACACCGGGCCCCGGGGCTGTGGGGGTTCCACCTGCAGAGCCAACAAGTCTCGGGATGCATCCTACTGCTCCGGGCAGGATCTGCCTCTGCCCAGGGGTGTGGAGGGTTCCTGGTCTTTGCCAGCTGCGCAGGCAACGTGGGGCCAGCACCTCCCAAAACCCTGGCAGAGGGTCTCCAAAAGCTGAAGGGAGATGCAGCCCAGGAGGACGATAGGTGGAGGTGATGCCACACACAGAAGCACCCAGCTGTGCCAGCGCCAAGGCTGTGGCTGCGTGGGGCTGGGTAGAAACCAGCTACCACATCTCCTGCAAAGCTTCTGGGAAGGTCTGGATGTGCCACAGCCGCCCATCCCCACTGCCAGGATCTGCTGGGGAGCCCCGGGTGAGGGTTTTGGGGTGCAGAAGTGACTGTCCATGACAGCTGCAAACCCCTTCCCAGAACTGGAGTCTGGTCTGTCATTTTGATACTCATTTTTGTGCTGCATGGGTGGTTATGAGAGTGCACACGCCTACGACGGGAAGTCCCCTGATGGTCGTCCTCAACCGCAGGGATGGGCACACCCCGGCACAGGCTGATGCTGCTTCTCAACCCCCTTCCCAAGCCCCAACCAGAAGAATGAACCATAAATCCCCCAGCTCGGCTTCCAGATGAGCCTAAATCAGCCCTTACCTGTCGCTGCTTCAGGAAATCCAGGGCAATCTGCACGTTCTGCAGCCGGTGGAAACGCATCCGCCCCTTCTCACGCGGCTGCAAGAGAGAGGCGGCAGGTTCAGGTCAGGCTGGGGAGCCGGATTGGCAGCACCCCACATGCACAGCCAGCCCCACATGCCCCCAGAGCCGCCTGCAGCAGCCCCCCACGCTCAGCGTGCTGCGTGACGCCCCGTGCACTCCACACACCCTGCTCGGGAGGCAAATCAAGTCATTGCTACGCATGATCCTGCTGAAAGAGGGCAAAAAGGCCATGGTGGGGCACGGAGGTGGAAAACCCCCAAGATCTTGATCTCCTCTGAGACCCCCAGGGCCTGCGTCCAGGCTCTGAGCCGTGCAGACCAGCTCAGCCTCCGAGATCCCAGGGCAAGATCTCACCCACCCCATGATCAGCCAGACAAGCTGGGAAGAGGACTCAGCAAAAAGAGGTTGACTCAAGTGGAAAACTCCAACCCATCCAGGTGGAAGCAGAGACAGGTCTGCTCTGTGTAGGAGGTGAGGACCCAGGCAGAGACCAGCTATGGGTCCCTAGCAATGGGGGAGAAACCCCGACCTCAGCATCAGCCCCTGCAGACCCCGCTGGGCTCCTCCCGCACGTGGGCAGGGGCTGCTGCTCCAGGTACCATCTCTGAACCCTTGAGGAGCGGAGAAAGGAGGTGCCTGGGCTGTGCTCATCATGGCTGCTGCAGGAGGGGGACATTCCAAGGTAGCCCAGGGCTGAGCCATGTCCAGGGGAAAGGCATGGGATGCTGGGTCTGCTTTGAATCAGCAGGAGAGGGAGGATTAACACCCAAATCCTGATCCCAGCCTCAATACAAGGTGTCACCAGGATGCTCTGACACCCCAAGTCCTCTGAGGCACCATTTCCCCAGCCTCAAGTGGAAAAGCTGTCCCTGCAAGGGCAACATCTCAACAGCTCAGGGGACGGGAGCCTGGTGGGAAGGTCCTACAGCCCCAGCTCCTCCTGTGCAGCTCCAGGTGGGACGTGACACACCCAGAGGAAGGAGGCTGGAAAGCACACCTCTTACACCTGAGCAAGGTTTTGGGGTCCGGCCCCTCCGAGGTAACCCTTGGCTAGGGTCACCCTCACATGCACGGGGGTGCCAGTCACGCCTCGGACCCCCACAGTGCCACCAGCCGCCGAGAAGGTGCCTGTGCCCAGAGCCTGTCCATGCAGTGTGAGGTGAGCAGCCGTCACAGCGGCTCCCCGAGAGCCGGGAGCAGCGTGCAGGACCCGTCCCTGTCCCCTCCCGCCCCGTGGAGGGGACACATGCTGTCACACCAGGTGGGTGGCGTGCCCTGACTGCGGGCCGACACTGCAATGCACGCCCAGATAATCCAGTTAGTGGGAACACAGCCCAGGAATGAGGCAACGGGGTCTCCAGCTCTTCCAGCTTCCCCTCTGCAGACCCTCGCTCGGGGTGACCACCCTGGGTGGGTTTTATCAAAAACCCCTGGCTAAAAGTGCAGAGAGGGGAAGGTCGGAGCTCCCGGTGGCGCTGGGCTGCACTGGACTATCTGATGGCACTCCAGTGTCTGCCAGGGATGTGCTGCGGCCGGGGCAGACTCAACCTACTTCTTCATCATCATCATCTTCCTCCTCACGCTCTTCGCTGCTTGCACGGCACCAGGCCGGCGCTCTCACCAGGCGAAGGCTCCTCTGAGCTGGCGGCTCTACTGGCTAACGAGGACGGGAGGGACAGCGGCGATGGGAGGGTGACACAACAGGGAAACAGAATGGAAACCACAATGCAACACCGCGGTCAACAGGAAAACCAAAAGAGCGGGGATGAAGGCAGCTGGATCTGATCTCCGGCACACCCTGGGCTCCAGCAGAGAAATCTCCCCCCGGCTTAGAAAGCCAAAGTGAGGAGAAGGAAGTTGTCTGGATCACAAGTAGCTCAATCCAAATTTTCAGCCCCCACAAAAACTGATTTGGCATCTCTGGAGGGTAACGGAGGGAGTTAGGAGATCTTTGCCCAGATCCTATTTTAGGGGAGAACTAAAATAATTCCTGCTGTGCTACCCTGCTGCAGCAATTGGGAGCTTCCCAGAGCTGAGTGAATGTGTCAGTCTGAGGAGGAGGAGGAAGGAGGGGGACTCTACGATGCTCAAGATGCAGGAAGAGGCTTGCACGTCACCAACTGCTACGAATGTCTAGAACACAAGTGTGGTGAGGAGCAGCTGAGGGACCTGGGGGTGCTGAGCCTGGAGAAAAAGAGGCTCAGGGGAGACCTTCTGGCTCTGCACAACTCCCTGACAGGAGGTTGGAGCCAGGTGGGGTTGGGCTC
>JAVSBS010022592.1:0-20864 GCA_033124195.1 Coracias cyanogaster | reverse complement strand
CAACTCATCTTTTGTACAAAATATGTGAACAAATGAGTTTTATAGTATTAAAATAATTTTCAAATGGAATACGAAACTGGCATCTTTCTTGAACTTCTACAGCTTCAGCAGTCCTAGAGGGGAAGAAAGAGTATAATCCAGCTTGAGCAGGGAGGACAGGGCTCTCCCTGTATCAGTGCTTGCCAAACAATCAGGAAACATGGTGTGTTCGTGTCAATAATCTACTAAAATCTGAAAGGAAATAAAAATTGTAGAAGGATCCGCAAGTGTAGGTTCAGTGAAAGTAGGAAGCTACTAGCATTGTTCCAAACTACTCAACACTAGCAGCATTGGTTCAGAGTCACTTGGGAACACAGGTTTGCCATTGTTCCCACAACACTGAAGGGCAGCATCTGTTACACGCTGTCCTTTGGTCTGTGTTACCAAGTTCTGGATTTTTTCTTTAGATCGGTAATGTGGTGTGTTGAACCCACTTTGGATTGGAGATGAAGATATGTCATATTTGAGAATCAGACAGTTAACTACCCAATGACCCTGTTTTGTCCTCTCTTCTGAACCTTTACAATTAATTCTGTAGGTGAATTATATTTGAGGTGAGAAAACAGTTGTGTGTGCCTGATCCTGGCCATAGTGTTATTTTAGAAAGCTTTAACACAACACTGCTGCAGTAACACAGCATTTAAAAGCAGCTGAGAAAAGCAGAAGTGCTGTAGTAATACCTTTATTTTTTACTAACTCTAATTGGTTGATGGTCAAAAGACAAGGTCTTCTCAGTTACCAACTGTTTTTATTTGGTGATAAGTATTTAAGAACCAATGAACTTTAACAGAGGCTTAAAAATACAGGCCTCATCTTGCAAATGCTTTGGAATTCAATAATGGCAATGAAATGACTACATATACTCTCACATCCCTAAAAGGTGAGGATATAAAGGGGATGGGAAGTAAATGGAGCAATGTACTTGTGTTACTGAAAGCTGGCAAAAATCTGTCCAACATCATTTGTTTTATAGTTTTTTGTCCAGTAGAGCTCAGACTACTTGGTGGCCTTTATTTTTAGGCAGCAGAGTCATTTAATGTCTTTTTTTTTTTTTTTTGGAGACTGAGGCAGAAATATGTTTTAAGTTTTTGAGGATGTAAATCCTAATGTTCAAACTTCATTCTTTTCCTTTTTTTCCCAAGGTACTGCAACTGCTCTAAGCAGAACTTTACTCCGGTTGGAGCTTTCATCTCACTCTTGAAGTATTCTCATTGTTTTTCTGCAACTCTGAAAGCAGAAAACATGCTTGTTCTTCAACTGTTAAAGTCTTATAATTGTTTATCCTCAGGGTGGAAATTAAATACTGTTCAGAACTGTGGGCTGAATTGCCAGTAACCTGATTTCCACAGGAGATGGTCCACTAATGAGATGCTGAGAACAGTTAGTTTTGATTTCAAAGTTGGTACTGTAATACTGACTTCTGATATAGGTGTCTGAAATATTTGTTCTCTCCAGGGATTGGATTTACAACTGTGTGGACACATCCTTCTTTTAAGCCATCTGTATGATAGAAACTTCTGCCAGGGTGTATAGAGTTGGCATCAATACTCTTGAAATTTAAGTTTGTATTGCATTTCTGTTGCAACTAGAGATTGTAATGACAATTCATCACTGCCCTTCTCTATCTATCCAGACATTAACTCAGCTGCTGTGGGAAAACTTCGCTTAAACAGACACTGAAAAATGACCTGTGAAATGGATGTGACGTATACGCTGATTTTTTTTTTTTTTTTTGCAATAGCCAAGTTTAGCATTTATTATTGAGAAAACAATGTAAAAAAAAAAAGAAAACAAACAAAACAAGCCCAGCATAGCACTCTTTTTCATTTGAATAAAAGGCCAAACAAGTAGATCCATACAAACCTGTATATGAAAAACTTCTGACACTATAAGAAGACATCTGAATCCTAGACATCCATTCTTCAGGTGTTTGCAGCTTTTATACAGAGGGTTGCACTAAGAAGTTGAATTACTCTAGTTTGCTCTGAGCACAGAGAGATATCTCTTACAGTACCTGGCAAATCACATGGATCAGAGGCTGTTGGAATCTTGCTGTTGAATTTAGTGGAATGTTAAGGTGAGTAACTGAAATTCCATGCCATGCTTTGGGGCACAGGGAAGGAGAAAATGGCTTTGCTATTTTTTGAGTACTTAAGATCTGTCTGTGAAGTGGGATGTTTTGTGATGGTATACAACTGGCGTTGGCATGAGTTGTGGGCCATACTAAACAAAGGCAGGTAGAATTTCTCTGTCTAGCAACCCCTGTTGATTCTGGGATCATATTTAGTCTGCAGTTTAATCCTGCTTCAACTTTACCATCAAGGTGGTCACAAAATTACTGGGCTGCTTAATGTCATATGTGAATCAAATAATGGGCCCCACAAATACCAGGATTTCATCCTTTTCCTGGTTCTAACTTTTGTTTCTGCAAGTAAAGGCACTTGAACAAAAAGCATAAGTGATGCCCCTGCCCAGAGTCTAGATCTCCTGCAGTGGCTTGCGCCTCTGCTGTGGCTTTCCCATTGCTTGAAAATGGTAAATATAGGTGGGCAGATGCTTCTTGCTCGGAAAGTCCTTTCAAGCATGTGCTTCCTATTTCCTTCTGTGAAATAGAAAGAGGTGTGTTTTTTCTGGCACTGAGTGCTGTTGTCTTCTGCAGCCTGTAGATGCTCATGACTGATGAAATAAAAAAACCTCTGTAAAGAGATTACCTAAGGATAAAATTTTGTTGTCTTGAAGCAGACTGAGGGGAAGAGGCCTTTTACTGGTACCATAGGCTCAGCATAGGCAGGGATGTGGTAACTTTTTGCCACTTAAGTTCAGGTTTCTATTAAACCTAGTTCATGAACAATGTCAGAATTTTTAAGTCAGAGTGGGTAGCAGGAGGGGAAACCTTTTTTGCAGACCACATAGAAAGTCAAGGCTGTTGTTAACAGATCTTCAACTGACAGATGGAGGGCTGCTTTCCTTTAGCAGTTCTTAAAATGCTGCAGGCCACGTTTCATTTCATCTAGTCACAGTTACATGTCCTGTCACTCCAAAACCAGAAGACTGACCTACTGACTTGGCTTTCACAATCATTTCTGCAGAGGTGGCTTAATTTCTGGTTTAAAAATAACTCATAAATACATAACCTTGGGGTTTGGGGTTTTTGTTTGTTTGCTTGCTTTTTGCTGCTGTACCGGTGTTTTTATTGCTGTAGCTTCTGCTTCTTAAAATTGCTTATCTAGGACCAGAGAGTAGTGCCCTGCAAGCTGTAAAGATTTGTTTCTTCATTATTGGAATAGTACATAGTGCAAGATGTTACTCAGCTTTAAAAGTATAAGGAATACTAGTGCAGTTCTCCCAGCACAGATTCTCCAAGTTAACAGCAGTACAGCTCTGTGAAGAGAAATTGCCATCTGTGCAAATGGTGAGTGTAGGCTGGACTGGTACGTAGTATCAAACACATCTCAGATACTGAAGTGGAGACACTAGCTTGTTGATGTTGTGCATGTGATGGAATGAGGATATTCTACTCAAGGCAGTATTCCAAATGCTTTTTCATTACATCCAAAGCTTGTTGGAGGGAGGTGTAGGTGAGGTTTCCTAGGATAGTCCATTGCCACTGATCATCATTGATAGCAGGTCTGTGAAATGTCAGCATTTCAAAGTGACTTCATGAACTATCTGTGCGGGATGGGTAATGCAACTCAGTCTTAGAAATATCACTTGATTTTGGGACAGCCATTAGAACTCCCACAGAAAGAAAACAGACAGATTGGCCTGTGTAAACTTCAGCATCAGCTTGCCCACAATTCATGTTGATTTCCCTTCTGCACAACTCTGGGAAGAAAAAAAGTTCTTATGCTTTGTAGTAAAAAAAAAAAACCGAAACAAAAACCAACCCAGAAATATGGAGTCCACTGAATCATTTCCATGCACGATGAGTATCTAGTTTCACACCTAGATTTATCCTGAGATTATAAATTAACCCTCTTAGTCTGTGTGCTTGGTATATTTCTTACTAATCAGAATGAAGAGTTCTCTAGAGGGGTGGTGCTATCTTGGGGATCTTACCACCACCCCTTCCCAAGGGAGGTAGTGCATCCTGGTGGTGGAGAAGTTTATAAAATGCTCTGGTTTAGCACTAGTGCTGCATGGTTGTTGGACACATTCTGTGGTTTCTGGCCTTAGTAAGGTGAGCTGGCTCTTCCAGTTAAGTTAGTTAGGTCATCTGTCCTGCTGTGTGAGTAAGATGCATGGTAGGAACATGATGGGAGATCAGCATTTGAATGAATCAGCAGAGTCTTGTGTGAAAGATGGAGTTCGAGGTGGTCAGTTTGAATTGTCATTAACTCCGTGGCTGTGGGGATCTCTTCATCTGGAGTATTGAATTTGGAGAGGCAGACTTCCAATTTTAATGCCTCCCATTCCCTTTATTCCCAAGAACTAGGAACATTTTTCTCTTTGTTCAGAAAGTTGTCTCAGGACTACTGTTTTTTCCTCAAATGCCTTTCATCCACTCCCATAACTCTGCTGCTCAAGTTCAGGACATTCTGCAACATCCTTATCAGTAACATACTCTTACCTTTATCTATACTGTTGAGTTTTGAGTTTACTGGTACAGTTTCTTAATCTCAGATCCTGTGTACCAAGAACAGGCCTTGAAGTTAGATATGAAGTACTTGCTTACAGTCTGTTGCATCACTTGTCATCTGTGTGGAGGATGAGTAGGCTGGTTAGAACACGAGTAACTTTGTGCTGTGTGGCCACCATTGCTGTGGCCATGAGCAGGCTTGTTTCTAGCAAATTCCCTAATGTTGATTCCAACAGAAATGTCCTTTGCCTGTGTGCAGCACATATTCTGATTTCATCCCCTTCTGTATACCAACCCCTAGGGACTTAAAATTGTCTGGTCTTTTGCTACCTCTGTGGTCCTAGCTCTGGAACAACATTTGTTCCATTTGCTGGAGAAAGGAATGGTAGGAATACCTAAGAGGAGTAGTTTTTCTATGGTCTTGGTGTTAGCTCTCCCTTGCCAGGTAGAGCTGCTCACAATTGCTAGCCATTCCTCAGTAGCTTTTGTTTCTTGAGCTTTGTACATTCATAGGTGGTCATGAGTATGACTATGTCATGTGTCTGTGACTGTAACTGTAGGATGAATACTTCTGACTATATACCCTGCATGTTACATATTTCAGCAGTGAGTGAAATGTAAGTACCTTGACGTTAGAACAGCACACCCAACTACTGTAGTGAGAGGGGTCATACTTTGGCTTCCAGGAAATTGCCACTAGAATTTCAATAAAAGCGTAAACAGCATGGCATATTCAGTTGTTAATGTGATTGTCTGAATGCAACTCTAAGTTTAATAGGAAAGAAGCAGAAATAACTTATGTACAGTACTTACCTGAACCTAGGACTTAATTTTTTCCCCTTCTGGTTCTAGTGTTTACCTTGGCACCTTTCTGGCCAGGCAGAGGGAAGTAGAGTCACTGAACATAAGTTGCGATCTGCTCCTGTTTCCCACTTGGAAGGATACTGGGACAATGCCGTTTCAAGTTGAATGGGACCTGCACTAAGGAAATTGCTGCGTGCTTTCTTCTGATCTTGAATGGTGTTGGGAAATACTGGGTGTGACTTTGATCCATTTCCTAAGTGCACAGACTAGTCATCTGCACATGGGCGGAGAGGTGAGATGTTCTAGTTTCAGCCCAAACCAACTGTCTTAAGACGTGGGTAGTTAGAGGCTGTTGTTTGCTTTTCTTATTGTCGTGGAGACTATATACGCTTAAGATTTTAAAGCACTTTTTACATTTAGTATTAAAGTTATCAGTGCTTTATGGTATACTTTCCCCATTTTCCCTGTTTCTTTCCTTTTCCAGTTGAGTAATGGTAGGCTCCATATGTTACAGGTCATATGATTCCATGACACATGTATATGTATATATACGAGATGCCTGGTGACTCTGCTCAGACTGCGCTGAACTTTTCTCTTCAGAAACACCCATCATTTCAGAGAAGCTGCCTGCCACAATGATGCCTGGGGGCTTATCTGAGACCAAGCCTGCTACTCCAGAAGTCCAGCATATTGTTGATGAGGTGAGTTGCGACCTATCTAAAGGTGAAGTCTCTGTGTGCAAACGGCTGAGTCCTGAGCCTTCTGTAAAGGCTATGAGACCAGATGGTGATACTGAACCAGTGTTTAAACTGAAGAAGCTAGTGTTGAACATGGGCATTCTCTTGATTGCCAATAAGTATTTTCTTGGGATTCTGCATAGGCAGTGTTCTGGTAAGACCAAGACAAACCACTTCACTGTCTTATCCTTCTGCATAGCCAGGCATAGTACCGGCTACCTTCAGTTAATGTTCACATGTAGACCAGCTCTACTATGCCAGTACCGAGGCCATTTGTTTGAATTAAAGGTAGTCTATTGGAAGGGAGAAGATTTGGTAGAATTAATTCCTTACGGAAGGACATCAATAGGACAAACCATGTGCTAGCATGCACACAAAAAAGAAACATATACAGGACAAGGATATGGATAAACAGCATGTTCTCTGCGGGCATCTTTATAGAATCACAGCTGTGATGCAGGGACTCTTGGTGAGCCAGTGAGGCAAGGTGAGGCAGGCAGAGTGAGTCCAGTTGCCATGGTGGTTGGTTACAGGCAGCTGTCCTGTCCTGGAAGCAGCTGTGTGAACAACACCTCTGCAGATCCTCTAACACTTGGCAGTTCAGCAGCTCTTAAGAGAGTATAGAGCACATCCTGAGGAGCTGGATGAGAAAAGCATAGCATGGGGAAACTCCTTTTGTGTCACCCATCCCAAGTTCCCCCCCCCCCCACCCGTCCCTCTTTGGCAACTGCACAAAGCATAACTGATGCCCTCCTTGAGGAAACAGAACCAGGAAGTCGCGGGGCTGAACATGCTGGCCAGTACCGCTGCACACTCCAGTGTGAGCAGGGCTCCCAGCTCCCTCCTTTGCCAAGCCATAGGGAATGGAGTTTGCACCAGCACCATTCCGCATCTCCTGAGAGCTTGCAGGCGAAGACCAGGCATGAATGAAGCCAAACTAAGGTGAGCTGGGCTGCGCACATGGAGAGGCAGAACCACCAGGAGATACCCCTAAATAGGCTGACGGCAGAGTCCAGTACTCTGACCAGCTTCTTTTAGATATTCCACACATGGAGAGTATAAGGTTTAATATCCAGTTTATTTGCTTGAAGATACTTGATGTTACATGAGGTTTCTGATTTAGCCGAGTGATACAGATGTAAGTTACTCTTAAAATACAGCAATTGCAATATACAGTTCAATCACAATACCAATGTGATCTCCATTACTGGTCTCTAGAATATGCGCACTGTCACAACACTGGGTGTCTTCAATCACCAGGAAGGAGTAAGTGCGCTGAAGTCAGCTCAAGCCTGCTGTTCTCTAAAAAATTATTTTGTTCATGGTTTAGTTTTTATACTTTGTTTTGGGGAGAGCCACATATTCACTTCCCCCGTCATGGTCTGGCTAACTCAGGGAGTTGTTGACATTCTTTTCATGAACTGGAGGAGTTACACCACCAGTTGATCCACTCAACTGATGTAACTGTTTATCTCAAACACACACCCTCTGGTCCGCTTTGTATTGAGATAAAGTCAGCTTCTTTGCAAAAGGTGTGGTCAGTCACACCCTACATTATTCCCCAAGTTTTTGGTAGGCATATCACCTTTGCCCAGCTCCTCTGAGCCTTCTTCTGTTGTAGGGCTTTATTGGTCAAGCTGGAGTTGCCAGAGTTGGGCATGCATATATGGGAGAGGGCTGGATTATGTATTGGTGGGTGCCTATAGGAGGTTTTCGGGGGAGAAGGGTCATTTACTGCAGAACAGAAGGAGAAAAGGATTACCTAAAATTGTTTGGGGGACACCAATGGAACGGCTTAGGAGCGGTATCACTGTTCATGCTATGCTGGCACAAGCAGTTGAAGGAGCAGCACTTGCAGAGATCAGAAATTTCCTTTTACCTATGGAGGGGAGACCCTAGGCAAGGACTTGTGGCACCTGTGTGATTGCAGTTGTTATTTACTTGTGTAAGACAGGAAGGATGGTGGCTTCTGCCAGCTGAAGACTCTGAAATTTGACTAAGGAGTCTGTGAAACACCTTAAGGGGTACCTTTGAACACTGCTAGGACTGTGTAGGATGCTGGATACCGAGCTATGTTTTTAATGCTAGGCTGTGTTATAGGTGATCAAAAGATCCTGCCCTACTGCAGGGTCTATCAGAGATGAAACCACAATGTTCAACTGCCAGCGAGCAAGTATGGACTTAAAAATGTGAACATTCATTTCAGTCTGTGCTAATGTTCACAAAATACAGGGCAAATACGGAATCTGAAATGCTAACGTACAGATTTTCCGTTTGATTCTTGAAGAGGAGAGTGGTCTTAATTTTGCTATTGTTCCACTCTTAGTAACTTTAGAAAAATTACACCAAATCATTCTTGGTCTTTATTTTCAGCAAGGTGAAATTTTTGCCTTATGCTGAGTGTGGGACAGAGAACTTGCCCTGGTCCTTTTCCTTTGGAAAAGCTCACTGCAGCGGCTTTGGTATAGTGCTCTAAGGAGAATATTCTTGTGGAGGCAAACCTCACATTACAGCAATCCTGCTCTGCTTCCAGCCAGATACGTGTCACCCTTTAATGATGCAGTTTTGTAGGATTTTATGCTCTGCTAAGCAGAGGAACAATTCATATGATTTGAGTGAATTTGTGAAGGGCATCTGCAGACCCTTGGGATGCCCAAGGTCTGTCTGCTCTTGGAATTACATAATTATTTACTTGCACTTGTGCCTTGTCTGTATTCATCCTTAGTAAGCTGGGGAATGTTATTAATTCAGTGCCCTTGTTTTACAGCTGTTGCCTAAAACTTAGGAATGTTTTGGGTTTAAGGTAAGATTTTAGGAATGTTCTGTTTTTCCATCTGAGGATTAAGGAGCTGTCTGCCTGGCTGATTTTATTGAAGACTCTGTCAATAAATAACAAATGGGGGACATAGTGGTCAGAGGTCAGGAGAGATCATAAAACTGGAGACAACTGGCTTTGTTTTGTTCTATAAGAGGAATAATATGTACCAAAAGTTGCCACTTAAGAGCCTCTTAGGAGCCCCCAGACCCAGCCAGCTGGAAGAGGGCTGGAAATTGAAGTTTCACTGGTATGCCAGAGTTAACAGCTCCCGAGTTGAAAGTATAGCTGTCGGTTCCCCGATATAGAAACCGTGTGGAAGCTGCTTGGAAGAAGAGCAGTGTAAGAGATCATGAGGAGCCTGAATATGATGAATTGGATAATTTCTGACTATCTGGAAACAGCTGATCTGGAAGTTCCTAGGGTGCTTTCCTGGACCTGCTAAGAAGGAGTGCCATGGGAGTGGCAGCCAGCTGTAGGTGGATGTGCTGAGAAATCCAATTAATTCCGTGTGTTTGTGCAAAACAGGCAGGTGTGGAGAAGCGCTGACGTGCTGCCAGCCGCTCCCGGGGGCTGCCTGAGCAGGCTGCCAAGTGATGCTGCACTCCTCTGCCTGACTTCTGGAATGCATCGGGCCATCAGCACAGGCGTCATGTGCAGAGGAGAAGCTGTCACGCAGCCTGCAAAAGATAGTTTATGCTTTCTAGGTGACAGAAATAAGTTTACGGGTGACAGTCACTGCAGTTGCCTTTCTGTAGGGAGTTTGTGTCATCAGATACAAATAACTACGGTAAAACCCATCTCTGGTACAGAAATAACAGTGCCGCAGACACCCGGCCAGACTTCCACTGCTGCTCACAGCTGTCTCCCCTGCTACCCGCCTCCCTTTCAGCCTAGTAATATTTCCACCTCTGAGGGGACAGTACCACTGGGATTGCTGGTGAACATAAAACTTGCCCTATACTTTGTGTTTCATTAAAAACTTCACACTTTTTTTTTTTTTTATAAGTAAGTAAAGAGGGTGTATATGTCTGAACTGTGCATATTTTAAGATCTGCAGGCCTTAAACTGGGTACTGTGCATAAACACATCTCTCTGAGCTGTAAGGGTAAATGCTGGCAGCACAGAATTGTTTCTTCTGGAACTACAGTACCTGCAGGTGCTACATAGTAAAGGACTGATGCTGTTGATGCAGGTCTGGGATTGATTTCTGGCTCAGAACCTAAAGGCTGTACTTCCAGTTTGGGATACAGAAGTACGTCGTTTTAGTCCTGGACCAGTTTAACTAGTACAGTTGTTTATATTTGACACGGTTCTAGATGTTGAAGGATGTAGTTAGTTTAAATTACAGCTTTAGCTGCAGGGCTTCCACCAGTACTAGAGTAACTTTTGGGAACGACTTGCTCAGGTGGTTGTCTGGATACTCTGAAATAACCCTGTTGGTGTAAATTGAATTATTTGGGGGATTCTGAGTTTATTTCATTGAGGGTGTGTTTTTGAAAGGATGAAAACTGGAGTGGTAGATGTAAAAGAAAAGCCTAAATATAAACCCGCCAACCATTTTTCCCTTCCTTTTTGCAGGTGAAGCCACAGTTTGAAAGCAGGGAAAACAGGACATTGGGCCTCTTTAAAGCCATAGTATATAAGACTCAGGTGGTTGCTGGAACTAACTACTTTATTAAGGTTTGTATATATTATGGGAGGGAGTGCTTTGCAGTTGGACAATATAGGTGACTTGCATAGTGGCTTACAAGTAAGATAGAGAAACAAATGTAGAAAACCATCTGATGTGACTAATAGAGTTAGGGACTATCTCCAGACGCTTATAAAATTCCTCTGTTTGGCACTACTGTAGAACAGGAATATTAAAAACTTATAAAAGATGCACTGTGCTGCTTCAGATATGAACGATAACTTTCCTAGGATCATGTCGCTCAAGGATTGTAGATGGCCTTATAAGATCAGATTATTTAAACTAGTCATAACCAGTCTCCTGTTTCCTTTCAAGGCAAAGTAGCTTTCCTATTACTTCTGTATCCTCCAGTTGTAGATATTATGATGAATTTGAAGTCAGCCTGAGGATCTGATGGAGAGTTAGTGAATTTAATTTAATTCTAAAAAAAAATAATGCAAGTGTCTCATACTCTGCTGACTAGTTTTGCATGCAAGCATGTGTGTTGATGTTTCAGTTCTGTGAAATATGGTGCAGAAGCACTGCCTGCCTGCTAGTCCTTTCTTTATTTTCAAAATGCCCTTTGTATTGTGGAGTAAAACCAGGTAATGCTTAATTTGGGGCCCTCTGATAGCACCATTCTTCATCTGCTAGAAAACCTTACCCATGGATTTGAGCAGATTTCTGTGAAATAACACCTAAGAAATAGCTGGGCATATTTTGCAAGTGAAGGCAGAAAGCATTGCTTAGTGGCAGGCTGGATTTCTGGAAGTAGAGCAAACATTGTATGCGACTGCTGTATCTTAATCCCATATGCATGCAGATATATTGCCTAGTTGAATGTTCTCTCTTTTGACAAGGGTCAGAATCTTACTAATGAAATTGGCAGGAAGGGTTTAGGGGATAGTAATTCTGCAGAGAGACATGAGCATTTGCTCCACACTTCTCAAATTTAGTTGATCCCAGGAAGGACAGATACTGCCAGGTCCTTCCTTAAAATAACTCTTAATAGTTAGTCCTGCTCTGTGAGCACCAGGGGATTGTACTGACAGACGGCCTATTATATGGCTAGTCAGAGTCTTACGTGAATGATATTGATCCTTCCCTTGCTCCTGGGAGACGAGCTTTTGCTTTGTGGACAAAGTACTGAGTAGTGAAGAGTAACGATTTACAGGAAGGCTGCAGTAAAGCCAGAAGTCACACTCAGTTGCATTTCTTCCCTTAGTGCCATCTTGTTGCTGACACAGGCAATGTAAAATAATTGTCCACTGTCCATGCTAAGCCTATGACCAAACTTTTCAGAAATGAAGACTGACATGTTACTGAACTTGGAAGAAATCCATTTATAACACAACTGGACAGGGTGCTGGGCCACCTTGTCTAGACCGTGGTTTTGCCAAGAAAGGTTGGACCAGATGATCCTTGAGGTCACTTCCACCTGGTATTCTATGGTTGTATGATTTGTCTTTTCTCTCCCAATCTTCCAAGTGTCAGGAAACAGTTACTCATTTTAGTAGTAATTGGCATGAGCTCTGTCACAAGAGTCACACTTTTATACTTCTGAATTTCCCACATCACTAATATTTTACCAACAGACTTACTATAGCTGAGATGTAATTCAGACCAAGACAAACGCAGTGCCATGTTGCAGCCCCCCAGAAAGCGTGTAACAAAAAACCTCTTAGAACCTAGGGCATTAAACTTTCCCTTAATGCTCTGTACCTCACACAAGTGAGAGCTTAACACCTGCTCGGCTTGGCTCTGTGTGGACAAAATCATTAACAACTTCGTAGCAAGTCTGTATGTGAAAACTTTCTGGTGGGGAAGGTGAGTTTATTTTTAAAATGTATTTCAGCCAGTCATACTCACTCCTACACGCATCAGGATGTGTCAGGTTCTGTTCCAGTAGTGAGGTGTTTGCAGTAATTCTGTAGACAAGGGATCCTGGTTTTCAGGTTCTCATTGTTTCTTAGGACCATGTGCCAATTTTGGATAATCTTTCTGTACCTTCTAGGAGCTGACGCTGTCTCTGTATCTTGTCCCACCCCCAAGTCATTAAGATTTACTCGTAGTCTCTTGCCTCCTACCCTGAGTGTCCCAAGAAGCTGTGAGCTGATGTGCTGGGATCTTGATGACCAAAACAGGGCACCATCAAAACCTTTTTCCTGTTGTGCCTTCTGGTGCTTCCACAGCCAAGAAGTCCTACTCATTTTCCATTCACATGAGTCTGAAGGTGTTTATTACAGTTTTCTACAGGAGTAGACAGTTTCAGCCACCAGTTACTATCCAGACCTGGGTTAAGAGCTGTTGAAGTAAAAATGGCGATACACTTACAATTAAGCTCCTGAGCAAAGATATTCTTTGAAGCTGTAAGAGCATCCTTTTGTTTGAACCTGCTTTGAACCCACGATCCTCACTTTCCTGCTGTTTTGGTTTCTAGGTCCAAGTTTCTGATACTGAGTATGTGCACTTGAGGGTGTTTCAGAGCCTTCCTTTGGAGAACCAAGGTCCCAGCCTTGTCAGTTTTCAGACTGGCAAAACCAGAGATGATCCTCTGACCTACTTCTGAGAGACAATGAGGAATGGTGCTCACTTCTGCAAGTTGCATATGGGTTCTGCTTGTGTCAGTAAATGCATGAAAATAAAATAAGATCTGAAAGCTATTTATTCATCTCTGTATGTCATGTGTAGGTCTGCTGCTTGCCTACAGCTTGAGGAGGCTCTGAAATACGATTCAAGGCTGCTTGTGGCACCTGAGGTGCTGTAGCTGTAAGACAGAGCACGCCCATTTCAGCTCCTCTTTCCAAAACACTGTCAAGCATCCAAGAAAAAACTTGGGCCTGCTCAGTATGCTTCAGGCACGACAGGCTGGCTGCTTGCATGTGGCTTCTTGGGTTTGCTTCAAGTACATTAAATACAAGCTATTGACCCAAAGAGAGAGAGGGGGAGCTGGGCGGGGGGGAGACTTTCTGTTACAGGGGAATTGAAAAGCCAAACTGTGTCCCTCTCTCTGTGTCGCTTCACTGTAGGGCAGCAGGAATGGGCCCCTTGAAGGAGTGGGAGGACAGACCCCCCCCCGCCACAGCCAAGACAGATGAATCCCAAGACTAAGCCCAGCTTTCTCAGCCTATCCTTTTAAGTCAGATGCGCCAGTCACTTAATTGTCTTGGTGGCCCATTGTTGGACTCTCCGGTACATCCATGTCTGCCCAGGATGTGGGACAGCACTCCAGGTGTGGCTTCATCAGTGCTGAATAGTTGGGGAAGACTGGCCTTTCCACCTGCATCAGCCACCCAAGCACCAGCCTGTACCAGTTATTCCTTCTCTGGGGCAGGACACTGCATCTCCCTTTGTTGACAGTTGTGATGCCCTTCTGCTCCCTTCTCCAGCCTGCTGACATCCCTCTGATCGACAGCACAACCCTCCAGCATAGCAGCCCCTCCTCTTAAGTTTTTGGATTCTGCAACCCCACTATGGGTGCACTTGGTCCCACCATTCAGGTCATTGATGAAGATGTCACACAGTATTGGTCCTAATATTGACCCCCCTTGAGGGCACATCCCTAGGGACTGACCTCTAGCTGGACTCTTGCTGCTGAACTTTTTGAGCAGTTCAGCTAGTTTGCAGTCCATTTATCTAGTACATGCTTCATCAGTTTGTCTATGAGAATGTTATGAAAGACAGTCTCAAAAGCCTTACTAAACTCAAGTAACATCTATCTTCTCTCCTCTGCCAAGACATTCATCCCATCATAGCAGGCCATTAGGTTGATTAAGCATGATTTCCACTTTGGAAATCCATGCTGACTGCTTCCACTCACCTTCTTGTCCTTAATGTGTTTGGAAATGTGATCATTTCCAGGGACTGAGGTGTAGCTGGTAAGCCTGTAGCATGCCAGATTCTCCTTCTTACCCTTTTTGATTGCAGGAGTGACATTTTCTTTCTTCCAGTCCTCAGGGATCTCTCCCTATGCCCATGACCTTTCAAAGAGTAGTTAGTGTGGCCTTGCAGTGACATTGGCCAGTTCCCTAAGCATCCATGGGTGCAGCCCCTCAAGTGCCATGGCATTGTCTAAGTCCAGTTTGTTTAAGTGTTCCCCTAGCCTGAGCCAGCTCCAGAGGGAAGTCTTCCTTTCTCCAGACTTTCCCACTCCTCTAAGGGACCTCAAATTCCTGAAGGCAAGTCACAGAATCATAGAGTCCAACTGTCAACCCAAGACTACCATGACCACTAAACAATGTCCTGAGTGCCACGTCTACATGTTTTTTGAATGCCTCCAGCTCTGGTGACTCCACCACTTCCCTGGGCAGTCTGTTCCAGTGCTTGACCACTCTTTCAGTAAAGAATTTTTTTCCTAATACACAATCTAAACCTCCCCTGGCACAACCTGAGGCCATTTCCTCTCATCCTATCACTAGTGACTTGGGAGAAGGGACCAATACCCATCTCTCTACAACCTCCTTTCAAGTAGCTGTAGAGAGCAATAAGGTCTCCTCTCAGCCCTCTCTTCTCCAGACTACACTGTCCCAGTTCCCTCAGCCAGTGCTCATAAGACATGTTCTCCAGACCCCTCACCAGCTTTGTTGCCCTAAGTTCTACCAGTAAAGGCCGAGACAAAGGCAGCCTTGAGTGCCTCAGCTTTTTCTGTGTCCTCTGTCAGCAGGTCCCCTACTCCACTGAGCACAGACACCCTACATTTTCCTTAGTGTTTCTGTTGCTGAAGCCCCTCTTGTTATCCTTCATGCCTCTCACCAGATTAAAATATTTCTAATTAGAATAAACACAAGGTTATCTGGAATAGGAAAAACACTCATGGAAAAAAAACTCTTGAGCAAGCTAATAACCAATACTGAAAACCGGTAAAGAGAACAGTGAAACACGAGTCAAATAGGCCATCTCAGTTCAAGACAAAGATTTATTATTAATGCAGAAATGCTTGCCCATCTGAAGTTCCTTTCCAAGACTTTTCCTTGGGACTGAGAAAATAAGTTGGGATCTTTTTAACTCCATACACCCTCTTCTGGCCATTATACGCTACTGCTGCAAGAGGACTAACATGATTACCAAGGGAATGCTAGTTCCAAAAGACTATAACCCTCCTCTTCCTCTTGCTTCCAAAACCGATTTGGCCCAAGTCTCCAGGTCTTTGCCAATAAAATACAAAGAACAATTTAAATCTACAGATATACTCACAGATGCAAAACAGCACAGAAAAGATGCTGGTTTTCCTCCTGCTCCTTGCTGTACATATGTAAGCGTCACTCCCCTTCCAGTTTCCAGACCAAGAAAGTCCACAAGCCAGACTCGGCCACAGCATTCCAGTTAAATTGCACTGACATCAGTGCAGCTTCGTGGGTTTGCATTAGTGTAGGTGAAAGGAGAGCTGTGTGACTTTAAAACTTAGATATTGCACAGTAAGAGAGTGGCATAAAAGAAACTGATTTTTTCCAACATAAAGTTTAAAAAAAAGACAATTTTCTTCTTTGTTGGCACAGGAATCAACATTTTGCAGCCTACAGAAAATGCACGTAAGAAACCATTATGGAAATGCACAGGATAAGCCTGCTAGAAAAAAGTCAGTTCATCATGCTTAGCCTTGCTGCTCTGGTAACTGTGGAGACTGAGCGGCTTATTCTCATGAGGAAGGCTTCTGAAGACCCGCAGGTGCATGAAGTCATCGTTGCCAACATGGACCTACAAAGCACAAGAAACAGTGAGTTCCATGGAATAACAGCAGCCTTCAGCAGGAGGATGCTGTAAATTGGTGTGTCTTGAGGATGGAGAAGCAGAGAGGCAGTTAAAAAAAAAAAAAAAAAAATCAAATCACCAATCACCTCAGAAGGTGCAATCTTGTTTTAAACCTGATTAGGAGTCATGACTTTGTGGAAATCCCACCTTATCCTTCCATGCTTATTAATCCTCCCTGCACCTGAGACAGGGAACGTGCAGGTAGGGAATTGGAGCTGCATGGAAGGGATGAAACACATGCAAAATGCTCTAATCTTATGTGGCACAACAAGCACTTAAATGCTTTGATTACAGTTGCCTGGTTTTTGTGTGTAGCACCACTACAGGCAGAGTCAGAGGAGGTTTAACACTTCACTGTATCTTTACACATCTGGACTTCACTTAATGCAGAGTTAGTGCTCAGCATCACAGATGTGTTATTATCCCCAAAACCAGGTTGCACACAATAACCAAAAAGTAAAAGTCATTCTGAAAATAGAGAAGTACTCTTATTTCCATTTAATACAGGCAGGGAGATAGGCTGGGACGTGGGGGGAAGTGAATATATTTTTTTTAATGTACAGATTTTTTTCACATTAAGGCCAAATCATAAGCATCCCTCTGTAGGTAAATAAAAAAACCCCACTGCTCCAAGTATTATACATGTCAATTAAAAAGTAAGCCCACTGTCCTCTACCTTGATGAAGTAGTTTGTTCCAGCAACCACCTGAGTTTTAAACTCCACTGCAGTGAAGACATCAAAGGTTTTACCTTCTTTTTCTTCTAGCTGAGGTTTCACCTGAAGGAAACAACAGGCTATTTAAGACTGATGCAAGAGTCAAGTATTTATGACTTAAGGCCCACACTGTCAGTGTGCCTCAGTACCCTCCAGGTCACTGCTGCTGAATTCATACTAGACAGAGCTTTTCCAAATTATTAGAAGATTAAAATGAGGAATGTTCAGTTTTGTGTTAAAGCAAGACCAGAAATCTAGACAGGCAGCTAAGCCAAGACAGTGGTGTGACTCAGGTACCACAGACTGACACCAAGTCTGGATCCTCCACAAGAGAGCTGTGTGGGCATGCTAAAAGATTTATTGTGACAAATTAGTTCCTCTATCGATGCCTCAGCTTCCCTTTCTGTCCTGTGTATCTAACAACAAATGTAAAGTTATTCACTACCTACGTGCACTATAGGTCTTTTTAAAGACAAGTTTTTAATATATGTTGTTCTTACAAGAAAAAAGGGCCATCTTCAGCGTCGGTTCCCTTTTCAAATTCAGAACACGTTATTATAGATCCACAGAACAGACATCCAAAAATCAATCTTAGAAAGCAAACTACCCAAGCCTAAGGTTTTACAACACTTACTTCGCCAGTTCTTCCAGAATGTCTGGAAGTTTTCAAACTGAACCATAAAGCCTTCTGAGTTATCATCCTGGTTTCCAGAGTGTAAAACCAGTGCTCAAGAAGTCAGAATAACTTCGTCCAATACCCCAGAGGGATGCATGAGCTCACATGAGTTGCAGCGCTTCTCTCTTACAGTTGGCTACACGGTCATAAAAGCAGATGATTTCAGGCTTTGTTTACAGGGGCAACATGAATTAGTCTTGGAGTCCTTGCTGAACGCACAGTTCTACCCAGGCCTTACTTCCTGCACTGCATCATTACGTAGCCCTCCCTTTACTCCTAGTGCAACAGTACAAGCAGTGAGTAGATTTTTTTCTTTCCAGCTATATGGTGTACTTCCCCTTCTTCCTAAATTCAAGGGGAATAAACATATTTGCTCTTCTGCCTGAATCCCACCTGCTTCCCTGGGGGAAAGCAAGTGTCAGTTTGACACTGTTCAGATGCTCTAGGAACAGAAACAATTTTTTCTGCAACAGGAATCCCACCTCTCCAGCACTGAGAAGACCCAGGACCAAACTCTGGTGCCTTTCCAAGACAGGTATCAGTGACCATCCTGTCCCTGGGAGCTGGGACCATACTGTACATCTTCTCTTCAGAGGTCATAACTCTACAATTCTCCCAGGCTATGTATGTAAGAAATTGATTAAGATAATGATTGGATGCTTTTGTACATATGTTTTTTACCATACGGAAATCAAAGCACACCCAACAACTTTGCATTCTAAGATGCAAGGAAAGGCACAACCCCAGAAAGTGCAGTGATTCAGTCCTCCTTCCTCTCCTTCTCCTGAGCCAGAGGACAGAGCAAGTGGTTTCAATTTCCATCACTTAGAGCTACTATTACAAATTTTAAGAAGCAAGGAAGAGAGCTGACATAAGCATCCCACTGACCCTATCCTGTCCTGCACTCCCTTAGCAATTCTAGGCATTGTGCAAGGTAGGTTTCTTAGGTCTCAAAATCACCCTGGTTCAGCACGATTTGTATTCCACCAGAATGCTGAACATGGGGCTACACAACTGCAGACAGCTCAGAGTCGCATGCAGCTGCAAGCTTATCAGGGAGTTCTTGTGGTAATGACTCACCACACCATGTGACAAATGGGCATCCTGATTCAGCGTGGGGAGGGAGAGCCCAGAAATAAATACTCTCGGAAAGACCTGATGTCAGCCCACCCTGCTAATTCATGACCCTAGTCTAGATCTGGGGCTCCTGCTGGACAGTGTACTAAACATGAGCCAGCACAGTGCCCTGGTGGTAACAAAGGTAAGAGCATACTGGGCTGCATCAGCAGGAGCCTAGCCAGAAGAGAGACGCCAGCAGTTATTACCCTTTACTTGTTAGAGAACATTTGGAATACCGTGTCCAGTTTTGGGCCCCCAACACAAGAAAGATGTCAATAAACTGTAATGAGCTCAGCAGAGGGCCACCATGAGGTCAGATGGCTGGAGCACTCATGCTGTGAGAAGAAGAAAATGAGCTTGCTCAGCCTGGAGAAAAGACGACTTTGAAGAAAGCTTTCCAGTACCTGGCTCCTTACTGAAGGGTGACGGCAGAAGAATGAGACACAACAGTCAATAATTGAAATCAGAGATTCAGACTTCATATAAGGAAGAACTTTTCTCCTGATAGCACTCCTGCAGTACAGCAGGTTGGCCAGAGAAGCTCTGCAGTTTCCATCCTCTGAAATTTTCAAGACCTGACTGGACAAAGGCCTGAGCCTTTGTCCTGCTGACCCTGTGCTCTTTGGGTCCCTTCCCACCCAAACAATCTCTGAATCAATCATGGAAATTATCATGTCCTGAAGGCTCTTTGCTGTTCTGCGTGGCCCGTTTGCTTATTCCCAGAGCCATTACTAAAAAGCAGATGTTTCAGAATCACCTCTGCCACAGCTGCCAGTGAGAAGCCACAAGCTGAACAGGCCTGGGTGGAAATCCTTGCTGTGGAGAGGCAGTTCCTATGGGACTCCCAAGCCAGACACCGTTGGAAGGAAGCCGTCCGGCTCTGTCTCCTGCTGTACCTGCTCTGGGTGAGCAGCAGTACTTGCCAGGGTCACAAACCTGAACAATGTTCGGCCATTGCTACAATTCTTTCGAAACAGTACCATGGAAGCAAGAACTGGAAAAGCAGGAAAAGGAAATGTACTTATGGCAAATGAACTGGCAGGCTCTAACAGATCTTCACAGAAGTTTGATTTTAAGCAAAGAAAACAATTTGAGAAGTCCACTTTGATTTTAAAAAACTGTTTCCATCACGGTCTGTATGCAGATGAGGATATGACTGCATGGGCAAATTTTAGTTTTGAGTTTTCCCACTTGTATTTCATTAAAGTAACGCAAACTAGCAGTCAAAACAAGCTGAACAAACTCTGAAATATTTACATTATTTCAATGAAAATGCTAGATTTTTGGTTAATTCTGTTCACTTCTAAATCCAGCTCAGTTCTGGTTTTATACTCTTCATCTTATTTTTGGATAACCAAACCACCACAGTCTGCCACAGAATAGAAACTCAGGAGTTCAAACGTAGTTTTCAGTCCATGTGCAACATTAAATGCATGCATTACCTTTAACATGATATGTAGGCCTTTTCAGGTCAAAACAGTAACTGTGACTCTCTCAACAATTCTCAACAATGTACTCATTGCTGCAAGCTCAGGTTGGCGCTTAGGAGATGCACATCCCTCTTTTTTTTTTAAATGCAGAATCATCACATTCTAAAAGCCAAGCTTTAATTTCAGTGACTGCCGTGCCTTTGAGTGCTCTGGATATGTTTAGAAACTGCTCCAGCCAGGGAAAGAAATCCAGACAAACAGCATAAGAAGCTGGAGCTCGTCCTTCATCTTTCTTCACCGGCTTGACACACCCTAGCTGCTAAAACCAAAAAGCAGAAGGAATTTCAGTTCCCATGACTGATACAAGACCGTGCGCTTTGAAAAAAAACTTAGTTGTACATTGGCATTTTTAAAGCAAAAGCATGTGCTCCATTAACACGGGCGGTAATTTAAGTCACTGTAAGCAGCATCAGGGCTTGGAGCTGGCAGTGGTTAGAACTGAATTCTGAACTCTGTGTTGGGGAATAGCA
>JAVSBS010022590.1:0-20187 GCA_033124195.1 Coracias cyanogaster | reverse complement strand
GAAGGGAAGGGAAGGGAAGGGAAGGGAAGGGAAGGGAAGGGAAGGGAAGGGAAGGGAAGGGAAGGGAAGCTTGCATTGTCTTATATTAACTCACACGAGACATATTGAGGATGATGTGGTCATGTTATATATTATCCAGGTCTACCAGTAGCAAACTATCCATAAGTGAGACAGCCTCCTCTTGAGACAGTAGAGCCCAGTGGGAGGATGCATGATTCCCAGACTTCATGTTTTGAAACTAGTAAAGAAAACCTCAAACCCCTTTTAGCACCTAAACCAAAGAGCTTCGTAAATTTCTCTAATGGCTGTCTGGCTTTCCCAGCTACTTCAGTTTCCATCTACTGTTTATAAAAATTATCCTCTCCTCTGTATTGTCACTCCTTTTACCCCAAAAGAAATGTTCAAGTACATGCACAAAAAAGGAGGCAATTGTTTAGAGATCCCTTAGGAAGCTGGATTAGGGTTTAGTCGATCTTGTTCAAATGCCCACAAAATAGTAGCAACGCATTGTTATATAAAAATGCCACATAGTGAATAAATCCCAAATTTCCAGCAGCCCTAATAACTGTTCGGTCATCATTGCTTTTCCTTTGATGTAACCCACAAACACACCAACTGATATCAGGGCAAATGCATGTGGAGATCAAAACAAAGAGTTATAACTTATTTAAGACACCGTTTTCTTTAAACATCCCTTGAAGACATAGCACCAAGAGAACTTGGCCATTGTAAAAATAACCACTTGAAAGGGTCTCACAGGTGGTCAACTAAAACAGAGTTTTGTGAATAAATACAGTTTTTTTCACAGAATGTAGTTTAAATGAATAGTCCTACTTTGTGACAAATCAGTGTCTTTGTAGGATGGGAAGAATTAATGCTCTCTGAGAATTTAAGATTGTGCTATGTGGCCAGCCATTGGATGGAAGTACTACTAATGTGATTTACAGAACTTAAACCCAGAAGGTGAATTCTGATCAATCTGTCTTTTCTGCTTAAAGATTCTGGAGATAGGAGATTACCCTTTAATACATGTAACACTAACACCTCTTATCATCCACAGTGGTTGGAAAGAGCACGGCTCTTGCATTGCTCTGTGTTCACCCTAAAGGAAGACATTCTAAATCATGGGTTTTCCTGGAAATAAATTAAAATGCTGTGATAGAGTGCATTTTTGTTGTTATTCTAGGCATTTGGGTTGAAGCTTGATAAGAAAAGTATCATACTATGTAGGAGTCCACAGCTGGTCTGAGGACTCAGGGATAGACCTTAGCCTTGAGCAGATAATGATGTTTTCCTGAAAGAGCCTGGGAAGCCCTGAGGCTGAAGAGTCCCAGGGATTGGTGATAAGAGGCCTAACGAGCAAAGTCCATAGAGCAGCAACCTGGCAAGAAGTCTGTGGACACAGTAGGAGGCACAGCAGGGGCACCAGCCAGTTAGCATGTGTAGGGAGGCAGATGGACTGAGCTATCCTGGAATAACGAGACCTTGAAGAATATGTGCTACCAATTAGAAATTGTTGCTAGGTAAATGATATGCACAATGTAACCAATAGTGGAATAGCTTGTACTGCGTGCTATGCCAAAGAGATTATAAAAGAGTGATGTTTTACTAAATAAACAGCTTTCACTTGATCACATTGATCATGTCATAATTGACCTGAGCCCCTGCAATACTACTTCAAAAACTAGGGGGAAGAAAGAGCAACTGCTGACATCTATGGTAAGTAAATGACAGATGTGAATATCTAATAACATGCTCATAACAAGGTGGAAGAACTAAACATATATTCACAGACAGAATCTCCAGGAATCCTAATCTGACAAGCTATAGCTATATTTCAGCAACAGCAACAACAAAAAAATGACACTACAGAAATGTACATTAGCACACCTTTTTTTTCTCATTCTTCTTATCAAATAAAGATTCAGAAGAAGGGAATGATTATTTATCTGAATGTTAGACTGCAGACAGAGTAACAATTATACCAACTGTGTTTAGCACTGAAAAAAAAAAAGGAAAATAAATAAGAAGAATTTAGGTGTATCTTCAATACGTGTTGGTAAAATAATAGTTTTTAATCAACTACATATAGCTGTCTTTAAGAAACAGCGTGATAGTATTTGTTGCAGGGCTTGTCAAACTGCTTATCACTGGTTTGTGCCAATATGCTGCTGGGTACTCTGGTTTGAAACCAGGGCATTTTGTCCTTAAATTTTGCAATGGGTAAGTGCTTTACTGGATGGTGGCCAATGATACCAGGCAAGATAAAGTCCACTGAGCTTTTAATGCTGCAGTTGCATAGTTAAAATTTACAGATAACATAAACTGGATATACCCAAGAGTATCTTAATTTGTTCATCATACTTGGGAATCTATTCAGGTGGTTTGTTTCTCTTTATTATGAATAGATTTTCTCTGTAGACCATGGTATTTGTTCCTTTAAATTTCACCTGTCTTGTAGGGAATCCAGCTGCCTGAAGGGATGAATGCTTTAGAAAACCCAAGTGTAAGTACCTGTAAAAAGAGATACTGTCTTTCAGTAGCAGTGATGACATTTTTAAGCTCCAGGACAATTTCATTCTGTTTTCCTCACAGTCACAGAGACTACAGCTACAAAAGTAAGGGGGAAAATTAGTTAATTTTTCTTCAAAAATTATCTAAAAACTGTAAAATGATGGCCAGAGACAATAATTCTCCTGTTTTCCCTTTTCTTTGACTCCTTGTCCCTCATTTGTGTTTTGATTTTGTTTCTGTTCTTGTCCAGCTTCTGGGCTGCTTACATACCTCGTACAAACCATATGCTAAAACAAAAATACCCTTAATTAACATTTAAATATGTAATGAACTGGGTCCAGAGGCAGATATGAGTTGCTGCTCAAAATACTGTGGTTTATGGTAGGGAGTTTGGGAAAGGAATTTGAAATTAGCAAGCAAATTAATGTAAAATTATGGGATATCCCCAGAAAGGATATTCAAGCAGAGTCAAACTGAGGATAAAAGGTGACACCAGATTTGGAAGAGGAACAAATAGCTCCTTCACATTCACTTTAAATTCTATAAATTTAAGAGTCTGGATTGCTTTTCTATTAAAAAAAGTCCAAAACACCACTAAAGTTTCCCAAGGAGTATTTTCCAATTTCATTACTATTGTGGATATGCCTTAAAGAAAAAATCAATATACACAGGCTATTGGGAAGTATTCTTCAAGCCTTGCTGGATGTCCATCACCAGTGATGCATTTAATGAGGCACCCTTCATACTCCCAGGCTCCTGTAGACTCCCAGCATTGCCTCAGAGAGAGCATCCAGCTTTTGTTTCATGCGCTTTCTATTCTCCAAATTTTCTATTCTTTCTCATCCACCTTTCCACATTCCTGGTATCACAAGATCTGGGATCTTTTCCCCTCCCCAGCTTTTCTGCTCTATGTGCACGCTGTCTGCAAAGCAGGGAGGAATACATGGGAGCTGACAGGGAACAGGACATTTTCACTGCCTCTATCATGGCCCAAGAAGGCCTGGGTTTCTTCTTGCAGCCCTCAGCAGGAGGGAGCATTGTCCATGAGACGCTATCAATTAAATGCAATAAATGAGTGTGTGTGTGAGCACATTTAGATAACCACAGTGTAACCACACACTGATGGCTACCTGAGGTTTCTATCACATATAAATGAATAAAGAATGGCTCATCCCCATAAAAATATTATTCCTGTCATGCATCCAGGAACTATGCTGTCTGCAATTTAGTGATCTGTTGAATTGATTCTTACATTGCAAACCTAAAAAACTTTTCCATGTCTTCATATAAAACATGGGAGAGAGGTTATTGGCATGCTATTGGTTTTAACTGAGTTTATTAAAAGCAGTTCTGTAGCATCATTTGGACACTGACCCCTTCTTTACATGTACAATAACTCATCTTTAAAGCCCTGGTTGGTGTTCAAAGGAAACTAAAATCTGAGGTTCACCAAGCAAAAGTATGACCTGAAGTAGGAGCTGGGCTATTTCAAAGTCTAATATTGAGCCAGCAATGTGCTTTTGTAACCAAGAAAGCCAATGGTGTCCTGGCGTGCATTAAGAAGAGTGTGACCAGCAGGTCAAGGGAGGTTCTCCTCCCTCTCTACTCTGCCCTAACGAAGCCACATCTGGAGTATTGTGTCCAGTTCTGGTCTCCCCAGTTCAAGAGAGACAGGAAACTACTGGAGAGAGTCCAATGGAGGCTACAAAGCCGATTAGGGGATTGGAACATCTCTTTTGTGAGGAAACGCTGAGAGACTTGGGTCTTTAGTCTGGAGAAGTCTGAGAGGGGACTTAGCAATGTTCATAAAAATTTAAAGAGCGAATGTCAAGAGGATGGAGTCTGTCTCTTTTCAGTGGTACCCAGTGACATGACAAGGAGGAACGTGCACAAACTTGGACACAGGAGGTTCCACCTCAACATGAGGAGAAATTTCTTTACCATGAGGGTGATGGAGCACTGGAACAGCCTGCCCAGAGAGATTGTGGAGTCTTCTTCTCTGGAGACTTTGAAAACTTGCCTGGATGCATTATTTAGCAACCTGCCCTAGGAGAACCTGCTTTGGCAGAGGGTTTGAACTAGACGATCTCCAGAAGTCTTTTTGCAACCCCTACCATTCTATGATTCTGTGCTATGGAGTGATGTTTTACTCTGCATGAAATTCTTCTCACTACATTTTAGCCATCTACAGCATAGGTGTTTCAATTAATCCACTTGCATGGGGTTCCTTTCCAGTTGAGAGAGGGGGAGAGAGAGAGAGAGATGCCCCCAGAAGAAGACTCAGTTAACTGAGCAGGTATCCTACAGCATACAAATTCAGCCCTCTGAAATGGCTCCTTCCAGAGGCAAGGGAGAGAGATTAGCAAGAGGATGCTTTGGCTAACATGTTTAACAGTAAAATGGCTAAAAGTTCAGCCTGCTTCAAAATAATGCCTCAAGCTATTTACCACAAAGAGCCAAGAAACATCGTATGGTTAATCCTGGTGGCAGATGTCATCAACCCAAAGTTCCCCACAGGTGCCACCAGGTTGCAGAGGATGGCTGGACTGTGGAGATCCTGAGTTGTTAATACTAACAGGCACGGCTGTGGTCTAGGAGCACAACTTAGTAGCCCTAGAGTTAGAGCTACTGGTTATTGCCTTCTCCATTTTTTGTCTAGAAATACTCTCCTGGGAATGCCACAGTGGTACAGAGCTTATCACTGGGTCTTTACTTTTCCCTTTCTGCAGTTCCTTTAGGACATTTTGTAGCTTAGCATAGGTAGAAGAAGCAACTGACAGTCAGTAAACTATGGCAATTTTCAGGGACCCTATGGCTCCTGAAGTGATTGTTGACAGTTGCTTTAAATTACAGAAATCTTCAGGCTGTTCTATCAGTGTCTGGATTTCTCAGGGTTATGAGAAAAAAAAATCAAGGATATTTCATCCTCTGCTCAATAAAAAGAAAAGAAAATTTTCCCTGTAGGGGAGCTTAAGACAAAAAGAAAAGGAAAAAAAAAACCCTTTCTCATTAATTTTGTTCATATGAGCAAGACATCAAAATCTTAAGTAATGACATTAGAATCTTTTTGATATGGTCTCCAGGGCTGCTGAGAAACAGAACAGAGAGAGATGTGTACGGCCTCACACAACTCACACCGTGGTCCCAGCTTCCTCCAAACACTATCCCATCAATCTTGATTCATAAAGGCAGTTCAACAGGAGGGAGAAAGTCATTACTGATTGTTCAGCATTTCATCCCAAGTTTCATTCCCTCAGAAAGAATTTTTCAATCCATAATGAGCCCATTAAATTGCACTTATGAAAAAAACCAAAAAAGTTTGAAATTTTTTTTTATTCTGTCATGACTTCATTGTACTTCTCTAACATTCACCCAGCAATTTATTTAACCATAAGCATAAATTATGTACCTGCTAGCCGAAGAGCTCTTAGTAAGTGAAAGTGACAGAAAGACAGAAAGACTGAGATTAGCTGACCAGTTTTCTCTCCACAGAATCCATAGCTCTAATTTTAAGTCATATCACATTAATTTGCTTTTCCTTCACAAATTATTTTTAGTTCTAGCCTTTTCAGATTGATGTGTATAGGTATAAAAGAAGACAGGTTCATAAGCTCCCTCCTTTTAATTCCACAGTGTTATATTTGAATATTTGCCAGTGGAGAAAGTAAGAACCAACAATAAGATTTCAACACAAGTTTTCACAGTACCTCTTTGGAAAGATATTTGTATGATTAATAGTGGTTGTTGAAAGTACAGGATATGAATCAGCCTCTATGTCCTGACGATGGGCTCTGTGAGAATGAGAAAAAATCATCACAAATATGTAAAAAAAGGCAAAAAAATATATTTATGAAAAATTACTGGAAGTGATTTAAAGCCATTTACTTGCTGACTTACTTAGCCAGGGAATCACTATGGCTATGGCTTAAGGAAAAAAAGATTTCTGGCCTGGCTTCACTTTAAAGATATGAATTGTTATCTCTGAACATGACTCCTGAGCAAGTCATTTCTGCTTCTTATGCACTGGGCAGTTTAACAGCTCAGTGAAAGGCATGATTGCTGTGAATGCAATGTCCCTAGCACAAAAAGAAAAACAAAACCTTGTTGCACAGATCTGAAAACTGTTGCAAATGCAAACCTACATGAAAGAAAAGATGCTGTCTTTGAATTACTTTGGATCAATAGTTATTCTCTGACTATACACTGCAAAATAGTTATTCCTGTGCATTCTGTGATACAGCAATTTGTGCTTGCCTTTCCACTGGTATTAAGTCTTATCTAGAGAAAAGTAGGGATGAACATATTCAATTAGCTTCCTGAAATACGGTGTCATTGTTTCTTTCTCCTACCTTTTAATCATGGACATTCTTCCAGTCATTTTTAGTTACTGCCTCCTGTGGGCTTGTGTAGCAGACACGCTGACTCCTTAATTAAAATTGCATGCCAGGAAGTAAGTAACTGCCAGCTGAATGCTTGCCTCCTACTGTTGCATTCTGTCAGCTCAGCAATGGTTTTCTTTCTCCTCCTCCCTTACAATTTTTTTAAGGAAATGTCAGTTGCTCTTCTGAAAGTAAATTTGGGAAACTCTGAGAAATGCATTTAATCTGGTACTTGAGTCTAGAAAATGTTGTGATTTTTTGTGTAGAAGAAAAACACAAGCACATCAAAAGTATGAAGTGAGCGTTCTGGGTCTGAATAACCCAAACACCATGCAAAGGAATAATGGAATAAAAACATCAATGGAGAAAACCGAGTGCCTTATGTTGCAGGTGGGTACCCATCTGGAGACATATCTGTGCAACACTCCTGAAATTAAGCAAGAACCTCCCATGTACACGTCCCACCCCTTAGATATTTTGCTGTTTTCCTGGAGGTAAAGTCCTGTTCAGGGGAAAATGAGAAGAGTGGACACCTTTCTGAAGCTTCTCAGGATTTGAGAAGAGATGCAGAGCAGTACCTGGTCTTCAAAAGCACACAGGTGAGGCATATGCATTTCTGCAAAACAAGTGGTCTTGTATGCTAGCAATACTTCTGCGGGCTGTTGCCATGAGGGTCATGGCTGGAAGGCAGCAGGAAGCTGTTTGCCCTATGCTAGTGTCCTTCTTGAGACTGCTGCTGCTTCTTCTCTGTGCCTATACACTGAGCTTCAGCTAGGAATTTCTCTTTGAAAAGCAATCACATGACCTTTGCTCTGAACCAAGGTGGAGTAGAGAGTTAAAAGCCATTGCTAGAGTGGGAAGTTTGCAGACACAATCATTAGGTCCCAAGTTAGCATCTTGAGTGCCTCACATAGAGGCCAAGACATGCAATATTCTCTGCCTACACCAACATTTCTGATTTTTCATAATTGTTTCCCATGACATCAGGCTCAGGTAGTTGCCCTTTTTGCTTACAGGAGCAAGAACGGAAACCTTCTCCCAAAGATAGGGAAATAAAAGGACTTTGGCACAAGTTCCCTCAGTCCTTCTAGTTTTACCCTTTTTATAGTCTTCATCCTGTGAATATAAACTCACTTATTGTTCCAAATTTTTCCCAATTCAAAACAGCCTGGTTTGTTTGCCCTGATAAGTGGCATCCACCTCTATGTTGGTTGCCTGAGAATCTGAAATTTCTTCTTTGCCGAACTAGAACAATACATTCCAGCGTGTACCAAGACTCAACGTTTACAGCAAAGCACTCAAGCATTGTGCTTCTTGGCTTCCAGTATTTCTGCAGGCTTACCTCACTGCTACAAGCACAAATAAATGTGTTACGAGCACCACAAAAATTCCAAAATAAGCATCAGTTTCACTACATCGGTACATTTGCAATGTCTTGTACATACCATGTTCACAATGGTTGCTGAACACCGCTGATGTTAAGAAGTACAAACAACGGGAACTGCCAACTTCCAGGTAACTGCTGCTCTACCAGCTCCCAAGAAGGGAGCCCCTGGGCATCCAGAGGCCTCCGCAGTTTGTAGTTCATGTGCGTGCTGTGCTCCGCAGCTTCCAGGGAGAAACAAAAGCTTAGCAGCTGTGATACTTTAGCATTTCGTATCTTCAGGGTATGACTTTTTTTTACAATTGCCTTTGTTTTTTCATTTACAGAGTAAAATTTTGGCCTCAGGAAACTCAATAGGAAAGCTCCTATTGATTTTAGCTAAGATAGGATGTCAACTTAACATTGTAAAACAGGGGAGCAAAGCAAAGTAAAGAGACAAGTAACATCTTTTGTTACAGTTATTGACATACTCAGAAAAAATAGGTAAGCCTTTGGATGCACAAGTTTTATAGTTCATATTGCACTAGGTTAAATATTTGTCTGAAGTTAAAATATACATGAACATGAGCTAAACACAGCAGGACAAATATTTTAACTAATCTTCAAATTAATCACACTTTTCAGAATGGATTTTGAAACTACTACTCATTTCAGGCTTCCATTTTTAGGTTGAAACTGATAAAGCACAAGCTCCACCACAACCAAAGCACTGGAAAGGAAAATAAATAAAACAAAGACTAAAAATATCCTTGTGATTTGTTCTAAGTTATTTTCTTTGCCTAAGCCATCACAGTGCAAATTGAAAACCAGCTAAGAATAGATTCCCATGTAGATGAAATAGCAGTGGATGTCTTGCACTGCCTTATATTTATTTCTGATTTTCCATGTTTATTGCAAGCAGGTAGGAGCAAAGATTGTGAATTCAGATACCTGGCTGCATTCAAACTTTCTTGAGTTTGAATTCCAGTGAGGAGAAAAGGGGCAGAGAAAATATGGATAAATATATGATAAAATTTGAAACAAAACTTTTAAGAACTAATCATGGTTGCTAAGTAACAAAAACATACTTAACCTTTGCTAATGATTAACAAACTTCAAAATTCTCATAAGCCAGGAAACAAGGGAGCTAAGGAGTTTTGCAGACGTTCTTTTGAGAGTTTTCCAGGTTGCTCACGGTTTTGTTCTTCTAAACTTTGTAAGGAAATAAGAGGGAGGAAATTACCAAATAGCTGAACTAATGAAGTTGTTCCCCTGTGAAATACTAGCAAATGATATTTGTGTTCTGAAGATAATTTTTTCCCCTGAATGATACTTACACTGAAATGAGAGCTGAGCTTGAATATACCAAGCTAGCTTTAGTGTAAGGGCCTATTTTTGCAAGGTTTATGTCACCCACCCGTCACTGCAAAGACAGCGTGCATAACCTTCACTTTGACTGTTAAGAGTCAATTGATGGTAAGAGCCTTCACAGAATATATTCCCTGTCAGGTCTTTATCCTTTTTGTCTCAGCACAGGCGATCACAAATATTGCTTAAACACTATTATTTCTACCCTTGAGAATGTCTTATTGCATCTGCTAAAGTTAAACCTAGTCTATCTCATCTACATATCTCTAAATTAATTTATAAAACCTTTATCACTATTTTTTGCTGAATTTCTTGCAAACTTTCCACAGAGTACTACATAAGGGATCAAACCCATTTCTCTCTAAGGGTCCAAATGTTAGATAACCTAAGGTTATACAGTGAGGTACAACAATCAGGCCATGAAAAATGCATTTCAGATACCCATGAGAGCACTGTTCAATCCACACCTATCAATGCCTCAAATACATGTTATTTTCCAAGCAGTTTTTGCCTATAAAAATCTCAGGAAATCAGAGACTTTATAAGGCAATCTATTTCCTTGCCTATCCAATGAAGCCTAGCTAGATTAATTTAGATTTATGCTTTATTTACAGCTCCTCTAAATATTTTGCATGTATCTGCCTGTTTGAGAATGGGAGAAGCAACAACCTGCAGTTAACAAAAGCAATGATTTTATGTCTGACAGACGGTAAGATCCTTGATCTCTGCAAATTTCAGCTGTATGCTTCTACTTCTGCATCTAGTGATATCTTTAATTGTTATTTTCTACTCTAGCTTTCCTTTCTGCCTTTCATTAGCAGGCACTACATCTTCACAGGGTACATTGACATCACGTAAAGATTCAGTGTCTGTTACTATCACACACCCTTTGTTTGGATCGTCAAAGGCAGAGGAGTAGGACAGAGCTTTCTTATTATCTCCAACTCAGAATAGGATGTCACACACCTCTGTACTGGAAAACAAGATAGTAAAATTGCTTGGGTGTTTTGGGGATTATATGCTTTGTTTTCAGAAAAATAATTTATTGAAATGAAAACATTGAAAAGGGACAGTATTGACAGTTTGTGATCCAATTTCTTGTATAAAAATACAAAATCTGGTTTCTCAGTTTGAAATTATATTTAGCTTCATAATTCAAGCTAATAAGGGAGATGTTAAAAATGAAGCACTATCTAAAAACCCTTCAAAGTAAATTGGAACAGTATATTTTGATTGACACAAATGAACACAAATATGATCATCATTGTGCCAAAAACTTTCAAGTTGTCAACTGTTTATCCTGAGCTTGGAAAGGAAATTCTTTTGGTAGTAAAAAAAAACATTACTGAGATCAAAAAGTTGAGAGAAAAGTTTGGCAGTAGTTTTTCTAAAAAAACCACACCAACAAACAAAACAAACCAGAAACAAATCCAAAAACAAACACCAAAGGGTGAAGACTAAAACAGGAATTCCAGACAGATCACTAATACCTTTTAAATTTAGAACTGATAAAGACTTACATTGCAAAGCTTATACTCTAGTAGATGGTGATTTAAACCATCCATGGACTAAGATATTAAAGATTAATTCCCCAGCTGATCTTCAGAAGATCCTTTGAAGATCTAGATTTGGAGGATATACTTACTATAGATCAGAGTCCCAAATGTAAAAAGCAGTTTTCATAAACCTGTTCAATAGGGGTAAAGTTTACTTACTTTATTTGTGACATTCCTCAGTTAGACACCTGAGCCTTAGCTGATGTTGTGCTCTGTTTCTAACTGAAGAATAAAAGGAGGCACCTCATGTTGATGATCTATCAACCTTATACTAGAGATGCATCAGTCACTAAATACTCTGGACATAATACTTTGCACATTTTTAAGCTATAAGGAGACACGGCTCAAGGAAATTTCAGGCAGCTAAAACCTTGTGCAAAACGTCACCAGGCTGAAAGGCTTTCTGCAAAAATTTTCTGGAGAAAACTGTCAGTGCCATGGCTGAAATATCTAGCTTTCTGCTATCAAAAGATTATCCTACAAACTTCCAGATAAAGCATGGCTTCTTGTAAACATTAATGTACAAGAAATTCATAGAAATGCTACACTTCTAAACAAAGTCCCCTGTATTCAAAATACAGTTACAGATATTTCCAACAGATACATGCCAAGTAAGCTGAGATGATGGGAGACTAACAGGAAAAAGCTCTTGAGCTCCCCTGCACTGTTTCCCTTGCACACTCAAAATTTTTGAGGTTTTATGTGTTTTATACTATAATTCTTCAGTTTGTTATAGAGCTCAAGAATGTTTTGTGGTCTTGCATTGGATAAAGTAATGGGAAAACGATGGGGAGAGTCAGCTTCATTAGTCTAATTCGCCCTCTCCAGACCTACATTTCTGAGTACGAATTATACCTTGTATAATACCTGAGTATGAATGCCCAACTTCTGCCTGCCTCCTACACATATACACACACACATCTTGTTGATCATTTCAAAACTGATAGCAACTACCTTAAATTATTTTACATTTTCAAGGAGCAGTTCCTCTTAATATTGAAAGAGGTTTAGGTTTTCAAACAAGCTCCTTCTTTCTCCTTGCAGGATCTTCACAGGAGAGGCAATTCCCTGCACTGACACAATTCAAAGTCTAGTTCTGCAGTTATGCTCAGAATTTAAATGGTCTCACATGGCACTCTATAGGAGAAACTCGTTCTCATCCTTATGAACAGTTTATTTTTCAGTATTCTGTTTGAAATTTTACATCAGCTACCTATGTTCCTCATTAAAAGATGAATTTGCTTTTGAGAACCATTGCTAGACCTCCAGGCACTATAAAAAAAGCAAAGACAGCCTCTTACAAAGCAGTAGAAAAGGTTTACTATCTTGAGAATAGTTTACTCTCTATTTTGGCCTTTGAGCCAAAATCCTCGGTCAGAGTGGACTGAGTATCTGATATACACTGGGAAATACATGTTCACAGACCTTACAAAGAAGAGACATTGAGAAATATTTTTATGCCTGTCAGAAAATAAACAGCACTTTATTTACAGAAGTTTAACTCTTTTATAACAGAAGACTTACTCATCCTCCTACTTTGCTGCATGCTGTACTCCAGAGCCCATTATTTTTTCTGTATAAAGATTCACATGTGTGTCTGCACAAAAGAAAGCTCCCCCATAATCAGATGTCTCCTCTAAAACCTCATTTCATTGCCAAAGCATCATGGCTACTGGGCAGCTCAAACGGAGTCCGAAGAGGGATAGACAGGCTGATTTAATCATTTGCCTGTCAGAATAGAAAATGAGTTCTCAGTTCTATTGCCATTAGCATTTCAAAGAGAGTGTGACAGGCATATATAGTTTTAAAAAATAATAATTCTGTTTCTTCTGAGATGCAGAATCCAGCTGTTTAAGACTAGCACCAAAAGAAAAGCAGAGTGCATCGCATATAATCCAAATAGGCTGACACACATGATCTCCACTTAAAGGCCGGTATGACAAAAATGTTGGAAATTCTATTTTATTTTTGAGCTACTAATTATTTCAGCAACAGTAACACTCCAAGAGAATCTGACAAAGCCACAGAGATTAAATACAAGATATAAAAAACCTCACCCCTGCAGGACAGTGTTGAAAATGGCCATAAGGCATAATCCAATACTTAAGATCAAATATTCTAAAGTAAACTGCTACTAAATCTAAAAGTCACCAGGTGCTTCTGTTTTGGCTCTGAAAGTTCTCTTGTCTTTGGCACCTGACCTTAATCTCACGGAGACACCCGCCCTGCTGACAGCACCACCTCCTACAAAAGGCATGGAGAGGTGGCAGTGATTTATACAGTTGTATCCTGCCAAGCACTACCATCCAGGAAAGCAAGACATAGGGTTTAACTGGCTCCATAATTTGATAGGTTTCAAATCCATATCCACCACAAGAACACTGCAACCACCAGGCTACAAAATATTACTAAATGGATAGAAGCATCCTATGAGCACACCCAATTAGTGCCTTTGCTAAGAAGAAAGAGGAATGCAGATGCTGCCTGTGTCCATTCCTCTATTGATTAGCTCCAAGCAGCTCCCTTGCAAAGGCAGTTTCTGTAGACTATTCTAAACCAGACAGATCAAGTCACTCGTCATTGAATCATCTTCATAAGGGAGCTTAACTCTTTTCTCTGACTACATTACAAGGAATATAATGGTCCTAGTTTGGCTCTCCAAGTTATCCTAATGGGGTGAATGCCTAATTTTATAGTGTGTAATATTTGATTTGCCAGGGTTCAAGTGGCTTCTTTTCATCTCAACTACCGCATAAGACCCTGAAGAGATTCCTGCAGAGTGGAGATAAAAATGCATTCCCTGTGGATATATGGGAGTTTAGATATTTTTCCTGTAAAGGTGTCCTTTGGCTTTATGAATGCATCCATAGGACAGAATTCTGTATGAATTATCCTGCATCAAAATCAAAAGGGAATCCAAATAAAAAATTCTCATTTCTAACCTGAATGCATGAAAAACTAGTTCCTTCATTGAGTGAAAGGCTACTTACTGTGGAATCTAAGCCTGTTGTTTACTTCAGTAATTGCCATATCATTAATTACTAATTATCTTATCCCATGACATATCTGTGGATGCTTGATGGGTACCCTTAATATTTATGCATATGTACAGATTCTTTCATCTTGGGAGGGGGCCTGTTTACGCTCTTACATTCTTCAACATTTTCTTTCGCAGAAAGAACTTCTTGCACAGATTAAGTGCAATTATTACAGATATAGAAGCCAAATGCCTCTGCACTGCTGGTATTTTCAGAAACTGGATACAGATCAAATTCCTGACAAATAATTACAGGCAACACATTTGTGTTCCATTTATTTTCTGCCTTTGCAGTATATGATCTCCACTGCTAACTAAGACTAGTATCTATTTTTTCATGTTGATGAGACTTGTACTTCACATCAATATGTAAGAACACTGACAGAAAAACTGGCCAGCCTTCTACAAATCTCTCCTTCTTACTCAGACTAGCTCACTGTGTTCCAGTTATCTTGTCAATTTTCTATTGACAATTTCTGTCCTCATTCATACCATAAAAAGTCAAGAGGGTTTATTACTTGTATGGGAGAGTGGACTACTATCCACCACCGTTGGTGAGTATTTAGGAGCTACTACCCTAAAAGCTACTGGAAGTTTGCACGTTTTGATTTTATAACATGTCTTTCGGTGTCATGGGCAGATTCAGCCTCTCTCTCCACACTGTTAGTGATCTGATTGCAGCAGGGTAGGGACATCAAATTAGCTCTATATGTTGGATATCAAAATCAAAGGCGTCATACAGACAAAAAATTGAAGCCTATGGCTAAGCAAGAAATCAAAGCAGTTGCCCAGTGTTTGGATATATCAGAGCTGCTAGTTTAGATGTGCGTAACACATCTCCTATTGTATACATGTAGCCAAAAAGCAAGGCTGAGCGTAACATCTTTCTGGCAGGAGAACATGTCACATTTCATGTAACTATTGCTGGATCACTCAAAGAGCTACTCGCAAGAACTTTAGTTCTTTCTTTTAATTCAACCCTGATTAACCTGAGAAAAGTCGGGTTTTATTGCTGTTTCTGCAACGTGACTTTGGGGAAATCAGCTTTGCTTCCCCAGGTTTCTTTCTCTTCCTGTAAAATGGAATAAGAGCTATCTAAAGCATTCCAAGATGTAAGAGGGGAAGGAAGTACAGAAAGCAAAGCACTGTTACTACTTCACATTATCTACACTATATCTTTTCCTCCAAACAGCATTTTATTCTAAACAAAGGAAATTCATCAGAAGTTCATCATTATCCTTGGCCCAGCATGTTTCTATGGTTACAGAGCCTGTGTTTTTCATCTGTAGAAACTAGCAAGAATTTTCCCATTTTAAAAGACTGCTGTGCCCTGTCTCTCTGACCCTACCTTATCAAGGACGGGTTATTCTCATTTTGCCAGCCTCATCAAGCCCTGCACTGAAAGCATCTCTGAATCAGTCTGCAGGACAAAGCACTTAAATACAAAGTATTTGCAGTAATACCCAGAAATGTCATCAGAAAAAATAGACATGTAGAAAGGGATGTTAAACTTTATCCCTGAAGGCTTATCCAGTCTCTGTTTTTCAGCAGATGGGGCAAGCCTTTGAATGATGGAGGGAACACTGTTCTCTTCCTGCCAATGGCTGTGTGCCTTAGAATTTCTCTCAAGTCTGTTGTGTGGCTCATGTCAGAGGCAAGCCACCAAGCTTCATCTTAGATCCAGTCCATCTTGGCTTTTTTCCCATGCCATTTCTTTTTCTATATGAAGTGCAATATAATGCATATACAAATACATCTATACCTATCTATATATGTGCCTGTAGAGTCACAACAGGTACGCAATAAATGTAAATACACAAACACAAACAAGCACCTCTACAGCATGAACCACTGTGAGGCAGTACAGATCCCTTTTCTCCCCTCCAACTATTAGTTTCTACGATAAGAAGGCATGCTTATGGATTAAACTTAAGCTTCTCTTAAGCACAAGCTTGCAATTGCCTTAAAATCCTCATTAAATGATACTTCTTTTATCTACCTCCCACAAAGAAAAGCAACCCTCTCTTCTCAGAACAGAAGCAAAGCCCATCCCTTCTCAGGGTAATGTCAGAATCCGGCAGCTTCTGAGCCAGCTCCCACTTTATTCCCCCTCCTGACCAGTGTTTTCTTCATTTGCATTCCTCTCCTTCAGAAATCTGCAGAATTTTATCTGTTGCCTGTAACTGTAGTGCAAATTACCATATATTAAAAAAAAGTTAGTTTGGTGTAGTGATCTACCATGACTTCTTCACAGTGTGTCTAATGGAAGGGTTTGCGATGACACAGAGAATAACCTACATCAGTACTGCGCAGTAGGTTCAGTGTGCTCTTGAAAGACTGATACTGATGCTGGATCATGTATCCTTCCTTCTCTTTCCCAATTGAGGGGAAAATACAGAGCTGTAGAATCGTTTAGGTTGGAAAAGACCTTTACGACCATCAAGTCCAACCATTAAACCTAGTACTGCCTAGTACTAAAGCACGTCCCTAAGCACCATATCTACACATCCCCTAAATACCTCCAGGGATGGTGACTCAACCACTGCCTTTGGCAGCCTGTTCCAGTACTTGACAATCCCTTCAGTGAATAAATTTTTCCTACTATCCAACCTTAACCTCCCCTGCTGCAACTTGAGGCCATTCTCTTTTGGCCTATCACTTATTACTTAGGAGAGAAGACCAACTCCCACCTCCCTACAACTACTCCTTTCAGGTACTTTTTTGGACTAATAAGGTCTCCTCTGAGCCTCCTTTTCTCCAGGCTAAACAACCCCAGTTCCCTCAGCCTCTCCTCATAAGAGCTGTTCTCTAGACCCTTTGCCAGCTTCACTACCCTTCTTTGGACTTGCTCCAACACCTCAAAGTCTTTCTTGTAGTGAGGGACCCATGTAAGCTTCCCCCAGGCCAATCATAACTACTGAACCCCAGCTTGCAGGCTTTGCTGTAAGTTTGTCCATCTGGAGTTGTCTGAATATAAGCTTTGCTTCTGGGACTGTATCCCTCTAACAAACAATTGCCGGTGCTTTTTCCAAGGTTTTTTATTTAGGGTTTTTTTGAGGTTTTGGGGGGATTTTTCCCCCCTAGAATTTTTTGGGAACTTCCATCCTCCTTGTAAAAAAACTTTTACCAAAATATTATTTTCATCATTCCCAGTCTTATTCCTTTTTTTTTTTTCTGGACTGCTGCTAAATCCACAGAGAATTACCAGGGTTTAAGGAATCTGCAAGAGTGCCTGAAAGCAGAAAACTAGGAAGACATATAAAGCAGAATAAGCAAATATCCTCCAAAGCTTCATTTGAGGAAATGGAGATTTCCTCTAGTTCACTAAAGGCAACTTCTCTATGTTTAGTAACTCTTGCTGTTCTTTTCTTCCATGAACCAACAGAGGCTCACCTTGAACCTACGTCAAACTTCCACAATATCCTGGAGCAAGGAGTTCTAGTGTAACTAGGCACAGGGTGAAGCACCTCTTCCTTTTGTTTGGCTTTGTAGAAATCTCTACTATGCAATTTCAAAGTGTGTTACTTTGGACCATATCTTCAGTGTTAACTTCTGTGAATACACAGTGAAGCAAAGAAGAGTAATAAATCAATAGCTGGCAAGCTGTTCCAAATGATTGGCACAAAGGTTCAACTGAGAAGAGGTGAGCAGACACAACTAAGATGTCACTAACTTAAGAGACAGATCAACAAAAAAATCACAGAAGAGCAAAGTGTTGTTCATTTTTTTCATCTAGACTACAGAGTTTAGAACTAGCATAGATACTTAACTGTGAAGGAAGGTTTACCAGGGGTGACATTAGCCACAAAAGGGATAGGAGGGTGAGAGCAGGCATGCCTTGGAAAGAGGCAAGTCACAGCCTGTGTCGCAAAAGCTCCTGGTTCAGCTGTAAATTGAGGGCCATAGCTTTAGGTCTGGTTATGGTTAAGATTTCTTTTTATACCTAACCAAAAGCTTAAATGCAGTTTTAATTAAAAACAAAAAATAGTTTGACGATTAACTAGTTGGCAATTCCTTTTAATTATCACATTCACCAAATACTAGAGCCAGCTTGTCAGCATTCTGAATTTTCTAAGTGGAAAGAAGGACAGGAAATAGATAAGATGTCAATTTTGCAAACTGCAATTAAGATTATTGGCAGATGAAGACCCTCAGGGAACTGGAGTCCCACATAGCAGTAAGCTTGATAATCAGATAGACCGATTTTGCACTGCAGAATTGAATGAGTCATGTTATGCAATGTAAATTAATCATTTAAAAGAAAAGTTTAAGAGAAAAATAGGATAGAGAAATACACACACAAAACTATCTCTGTTTTTCTTGTCTCCTAAGGGAGAAACACATTTCTCATATGATCACAGGTTTCTTGACTACATGCAGAGCAGGGAACCCAGGAGCTCCCAGCACACACCAGCCATGTCCCAGCTCTATACTGAGGTGAGACCTGGGTGTACTCCTGCCTGATGAGAATCCAACAAGGGAGACTGAGAGTGCAGTCCCTAAGGAGACTAACTGCTACCCAGCTTAGCTGGGGGATGATCTGCTGGGCAGCCTTGTGAGATTGTTGGTGGGACCTCTATGCCAGGACTCAGCACAGCAGAAAAGCCCAGATGTTGCTTTTTCCTTCTGTCATTAAATCACAGCAAAAGCAGCCATCTGACCTGCTATGTAGATTATCATAGCAGAAGAGACATCTGGGGACTGGAACTGGAGACAGTATCAGAAAATAGAGACATTTCCTGGATTATTACCTTCTGTGGCAAATTAATTCAAAAATTACTGCGGTGAGAGAGAAAAACCCCTACCCTCTGACACTGAAGACAGTAACAGTTGTTTAAAAACAGTGGCAATCTTTCCACCAGCCAGTGACCTTGTGCAACAGCACTTGTGTCAAATGGGAAGCATGAAAACAAGATCGTTTCAGTTCATATTTCCTCCCACCACATTTCTCTCAAACAATAATGAGGCTGGGGAGAAAGGAAGTTATTGTAGTCTTAACAGCTGCTATAAAACATTCACACCAGCAGATACCATGAGGTTAAACTAGATGAGGTAACTCAGTACTGCAAACAGCATTTCTGTCCTTTACTGTGTAACCACCAGTGAGGCTTTGACACGAGAGATATGCTGCACTGCCTTTGCATTTCTTAATCTGAAAGAGGTGCACAAAAGGGAGTTCTACTCATTTTCCTCCCTGTTAGCACTGTCTAAGGGGTCGTATAACTCAGAAATACTCATGTGACAAGCACATTCTCCCTCTCCTTTCAGCTTGGAGCTCCATCAAGCTGTGCTGTAATACCTTTTTATTCACTAAAGTCTGTTTTAAATCCAAGTAATCCATTCCTTTCAGTATTCAGAGTCCCATCTGCTTACTCAGGGGACAGGAGAAAATTGTCATTCCTTTATTCAGCAATAAAGCACTAGCACATTTCAGAGAACATCAGTGGGGCTTTATCGTGACTTCTGCATTATCCTGTGTTACCTAAGTTCCCAATAGTAAAACCAAATCTGCCCTCAGTTTTTCTACCGACAACATTGTGGTGACAAGGACCATACGAAACAACAAACAAATAAACACTTTTATCGGCAGCCTGATAGACCACATAAACTGGAAGAGATACAAGTCCACAGTGTCTTGTGCATCAGTAAAATTCATCACTGAATTCAACTAGCAGAAAAAAAATTTTTAGTGAAACCTATGCTGGAAAGAATAGAGGTCAAGTTCCAGAACTAAGATGGACTGGGCATAGAAACTGCTGTTTTGGTTCACAGAAGAAAGACATTGCCACTGTGTCATTCCTTCAGTGGCTACTTGAAAGAATAGGCAGCTTAGCACCCTGTGCATAGGAAGTATGAGAGAACTTGGCAATTATTCCTAAGGGTTGTCAAGGGTGACGGCTGCTTTACTGCATACACGGCACACTGACTTCCAGTATCGTCTGCAGATAATGGGATTGTGAAGATGACATA
>JAVSBS010022589.1:2574-15579 GCA_033124195.1 Coracias cyanogaster | reverse complement strand
CCACCACCATCACCCCCATTGCTCAGAGCATCCCTCAGCCACCTCCCATCCTGCAGCAGCAGCAGCGAGAAGGTGAGGATCAGGGTGGGAATGTGTATGTCTGTTGGGAGTGGGATTTTTTGTAGCTTGCCTTCTGCACCACAGAACCAATGGAGAGGAAACACTACTAATCTTTGTCCACTCTAATGTTTTTGGAGCTGGGTTACGGAACCAACTACGTCTCTGCAGTGAGTGGACTGGAAGGGTTCAGAAGATGCTTGTCTTGCAAACTTTCTGAGCTTATCCCTGGCCAGATGCTGCCAAGTACAAAGGGTACAGCATGCACTAGAACACCAAGCTTTGACACCAAACAGTATATCCTTTGGTATAGCAGAGTCAGCACCTTCCCTATGCAGGGAAAAGAGTGCTTCCTCCCCGTCTTTACTGGTGCCAGTCAAACCAGCATCTCCAACGTACTGTCCTCTCTCTTCAGCCTTCCTAGCCTCATGAGTTTGTTTCTCAGCTTATTTCAAAACTGGCTTGGAGGTAAAGGCATTCTCTGTCTGCTCCTGCTTTATGTGGCAGGTGTCAGCAAGGGAACAGCTCCTTGTGCTCATCAGGCTCACAGGGAGCAAGTGAGGGGCTAGGCAGGACCAGGTCAGCCCATAAATTAAATGTGTTGCAATCCAGGAGATTTCAAATTGGGGTTTTGTCTTATGGGCTGAAGGCAACTGCTGCATAACTGTGGGCAGGGAATGCTAGAGCAGTAGCTTTCACATAGTGTCTGCTGCTCTCCTAGGACTGGGAGAGCCAGGAACAAGGAGCTGTCACCTTTGCTAATTTCCCTCCAGCAAAACAGCACCCAGACACTCACAGAGTTGTGTCAGCACCCTACACTGGAACTGAACAAGCTGTAAATCTGCTCTTCAGAAACTCTAGCTCTGCATATTGCCTCCCAGCTGTTCTCACAGAGTCCGCAGAACCCTTTATAGGCCAGTGACAGACGAACAAGGGGAGGTCAAGACAGGAGGAGGCATTGCTGGGGTTCTCTGCCAGTGCTGTGCTCTGAGTTGAGCCCATTTCTCCTCCCCTTCCCTTTGGGGGGCTCTCCCCATTGCCCCCATGCCTGCAGGTCCTGAAGGCTGCAATCTCTTCATCTACCATCTCCCTCAGGAGTTCGGAGACAATGAGTTGATGCAGATGTTCCTGCCCTTTGGCAATATCATCTCCTCCAAGGTATTCATGGATCGTGCCACCAACCAGAGCAAGTGTTTTGGTGAGTGCTGACACCAGTGGGCAAGGGAAGCAAGGGATAATGAGGACACACATGCACTAGGCATGGCACCCACATGTGCCGTTATTATCCATGCCTCTGTCCTGTCCTTCAGGTTTTGTAAGCTTTGACAACCCATCCAGTGCACAGACTGCTATCCAGGCCATGAATGGCTTCCAGATTGGCATGAAACGTTTGAAGGTCCAGTTAAAACGACCCAAGGATGCTAATCATCCCTACTGACAGCAGTGAAGAAGCAGGCATTGCTTCTGCAGCACAGGTAAAGCTGGCACCATCACAGCACAATTCCTACACAGTGCTGGCCAGTGTCAGGGGACAGCAAGGTCTGGCTGCGCCCTACAGGGTGTGAAGCCAGGAGCTGAATGCTAACAGGGCAGAGGCCACGCCAGCCAGGGCCCAGCTCCAGCACCTGAGTAAGGTCACCAAGGCAGGGCTGGAGACTATGGTCAGGTTCAACCAAGCATCTAGATCATCAAGCAAGTTTGTGGCAATGAGGCAAGCCCAAGGCCAAGCCAAAGAGTCAATCTACAGGTCAAGTTCAGGATCACGTCTGGTGAAGGTAGATGGGGTCAGACATAATCCGTTGCCAGGTAGGTCTATAATGAGAATAACAAAAAGATCCAACATCAAGATGGGAAGACAGTCCAAGGGTTGAAGTCCAGATACATGAGATCCATGGACAGGTGGAGACTGGCACTTACGCAATATAGATCAGACACAAACTGAAGGCACAGGCCTGAGCTGCAATGAGACTCCTGGGTCCATGGGCATAGAGTGAGGACTGAAGCTGCAGGCGAAGCTGGTCAAGACCATTAAGGCTCGTTAATGCATGCAGAGCCCTGACAGGCAGACAGGTTCAGATTAGCTGCCTGTAGTCTAAGGAAGGTGTCGGTCTACTTTCTGACTGCACCCAAAAGACGTTTATCTTCCTTAAAAAGTTTTAAAACCCAGTAGTTTTGTTTTGAATTGTTACCTGTGCCCTGAAATCAGTCTGCAGGGAATGCTTTCTAGGGCAAGAGGAGACAATCCTGTGATTCACAAGGATTACAGAGAAGCAGAGAAAAGGTGAGACCCTGAAGGGCCACAGAAGAGCTGCCTGACATGAGAGCAGGCTGTCAAAAAGCCAACAGACTGGGAGCAAGGAAGGGCTGATCTCGGTCCCTTTTAATTTGGGTTATTTTGCTTAACAGCAACTCACAGTCTGAGGTTTGCAAACATGTCCTCCTAATCTCCCAATTCCCTCCCTCCTCTTCTATTCAGGTGAAGGGAAGGTCCAGAGGAAGAATTTCTGCTTCAGGTTGATTTACAGAGAGGCCAGTAAATTTATCAACTCTTTTGACATCATCCCTTTCCTTCCTCTGCTCCCTACCTACCCACCCCATCCTCCTCCTGCCCTGCTCCCCCAAACATGCAGTTAAAGAGAAGGCTCGATATCTGCCCAGCAGGAAGATTCTTGCCACGATGGACTCGCGTATTTGCTGCTAATGTGGTGCATAGCAAAGGGACCAGAAAACCAGCAGCCCTTGGGGACACAAAGCTCTTCCTCTTGGGGTATGCCTTGAGTACATGGACCAAGAAAACCCACCGGTGTGTCTCTAGGCTACTGCCGTGATGTACAGAAACTTAGCTCCATCCCTCTTTCCCTCCTGCCCCTTCTCCTGGCCCTTTCATAGATAAATATATATATATATAAATAAATATATATATATATATACGCACACACACATATATATATATATATATATACACACACAGTCTCTATTTTTTTTTTTAAGTGGCTCACAGGACCAAACTTTTCCATTCAGAGACTGACTCCTTGCAAGAGGGACTGGAAGTTAAGGGTTTACCTTTGCAACAGTGTCTTCTCAGCAAGCACTGCAGATAGGCCTGAACATTTTAAGAGGATGCTTGGATGGACAGAGAGCAAAAAACAGAGCACATCTCTCTCTGCTCACCAGTAGCAAGAAGAAAGGATAAAGAGAACTACATACCTCTAGGATTAGGGCACAGCCAGCTGCTCAGTACGAGTCACTCATCCACTGACCTTAGCACCAGCCTGGTTAAGGATCTCAAGAGCTCTCAGTCTTACCTTTCCAAGGGCTTCTGCAGACAAAGCTCCTGGAATTTGGTGCCAAAGCCTGTCCTGAGTACTCCTCGATTAGGCTGAAAGCACAGGAAACCAGTCCCTTTACCAACAGGAACTGTACTGCCTCCCCATACATGGCACACATCTGTGTTTCATGGCTGTCTGTGAAATGGAGCATCTTCACGATCAAGGCAAGAGAAGATGAGAGTGTGAGCAGATGAATCTCCAAACCAGAGTGACAAGCTGCCTGGGGCTACCTGCTGCCTCCCCATGTTGGAAGTAACCTAATGCTGGTTAGCGGGCAGTTCCGATTCCCAGATGAAACGGGACATTTTCTCCATCTGAATTTAGGAAGAGGCCTCACCTCTTACATCCTCTGCAAAGCTTTCCCAAGCAGACAAAAGGATGGTATGATGAAAGAGGGTTGCCATTCTTTTTTTTTTTCCCCCACCACTCCCTCCAAGGGACAGATTATATGTTATGCAGCATATATAGGTACAGCTACAAACACATACACTTAAGCACAGAACATAGTTCAGAGCTTGATTTAACAAAGAGCCCCTGGGGGTGGGGTGTCATGCTGACAAGGCATCTCCCTTTAACAACTTGAAACAGTCTCTTGAAGTTTCTACCAAAATAAGGAAAGAAAAACAACCGACCCCACAAACCTTCTTAATGATTAAGTTCAATATTTCCAGAGTTTGATAAGGTACCAAGAACATTCCTCTCTCTGTGTGTGTGTGTGCGCGCGCGCGTGTGTCTGTGTGTGCATGTGTAAACATGAACAGAGGGTTGGTGGAGAATGACTGATGCAATTGCTACTGAAGCGAGATATGGGGACTTCAGAGAACCTCAGCAAATTCTCATCCTCCAGTTTCCGTTTGTTCAGATGTTTGTGACACAGTTCTTTAAGTACCTTCACATTTCCTCAACCACCCCTCTGTATCTGATGCTGAGAGTTTATGAGAGATGGATGAAGCTGTGTGAGTCTGTGTGTTTCTATAGTCCATGTTTACTTATTGTAAATACCATTTTTATACTTAACATCTATTATGTACGTGATTTGTATAATGTACTTTATTTCTGCTACAAGTAATTTCATGAAGTTTAAACTTAATCTAATTTTGAACAAAACAAAACAAAACAAACAAAAAAAATCCCACAAATGCAGAATGGAAAAAAAAAAGGACTTTGGAAATTCTAGGTCAAGCTGGTTTAAAACAAGCATTTACAGTTTCTTCCATCACAGTTACTGATGTGACTGTACAATGTTACAGGTGCGATACAGGCTTTGTCAGTGTCAATTTCCTCACTCTGGTAAAAAAAAAAAAATCTTAAATTTATTTAATAAAAGTTTTACTTGCTAAGTAACTGGGATTTTACTTAATGTGTTAGTTGTGCTTGCTTTTAAATAATGGTTACACTTGAAGACAATCACCAAAGTCCCAGGGTGAGGAAAGCCTGTTTCCATTCAGCAAATCATTCATGCCATCAAGTTAAAAAGCATTTCACAGAGGGATGAGTCCTACAGAATACAACCCTGCTTTACTCTGAACGCCACATACTACCCCTGTGGCTCTAAGAAGACCATCTCTGGATTTTTACTCCAGTCTTCAGGCCTGAAGGTGAGGTACCTGCTTGGGGTTGGTAGAGAACCAATTCCAGTTGCTATGCGTATGGTTAAGACTCTCCTTCTATAAAAGCACCTGTTTCCCTGGGACTTTCTTCTGCTTTGAAACGCCTATTTTATGGTGCTGGAGAAAAGGAGAATTATGAACAGAGACTGGAATCTAGGTCTACCTCGATTTTTGATGCCTTCTTGCCCCTGCACCAACACAATTTTGCAGCATTTGAACCACTGTGTATAGTACCAACTACCATGGGAAGCAAGGGGTGAGTTAAAAAAATGCAGAGTTTGTGAATTGTGGTGAGTTAGTTCCACACAGCTCCATAGGTCAAAAGCCAGTCAATGGCAAGGAGGGAAGAAGGAAAACACTCAGCTGGTGTTCCTATCATGTAAGTAAAATGTACTTGCAACTGTGTCACACACGCTGCTCAGTAACAAGAATAAGCACTCAAGGTGCAGTGTCAGCTCTCACAGGCACACAAGTTTTTGTATTTATCTCGAAACAAGACGGTGCTTTGTCTGGCATTTAGCCGTCAACAGTGTAAAGCTGGGGGCATGCAGTGACCCTTTCCCAGGAAGCTGCCTCTCACCAGCTAGAATGTACCCCTCAGCCTGCTATTTTTCTTTCCTTAGAGAAGATCTGCCATGATTGAAGAAAGACTATCACTGGCAAAGCTCTGCACACTCCATTTTAGTTGTAGTTGCCCTAGACAAGCCTGCTTTTTAAGCAATACCTGGTTGTTCAATTAATTCCAAAGCTGTTAACCAGTTTCTACAAAATGTTCAGGTTCCAAAGCTACTTAAAATTCCTTCAGGCTGTATGCATTGCCGATGGGAACAACGCACAAAATAAGCATCCCTTCAGACACCAAGGAGCCTACATAGGATCTTTTATTCATCCCTGGCCCTTGAGGATTCAAGCTGAGACTGCTTAGCTGCTAGAACTTGGAAGCCATGACACATATCCATAGGAATAACATGTCAGGGGAAGAATTCCCTCTACATTCTTTCCTCTGTTCAGTACAGGAATCATCAACCCATCTTGGCATTTACAGCAAGGAAAAGTGGATTGAGCAGGTCCCATGCAGTCAGCAAATACCTGACATGCCTGTGCTCACAGAAGCCAGGTCATCAGCTTCACAAAGGGAGCATCAACACATAACACCAACACATTAAAAACCAGTTTCATTAAAATAGAGATTTAAAAATTCTATTTATAGGAAGCAAGAAGGTTAATGGAATCTATAAAACAATGAAGCAGCAGAGCACGACATCCAGAAATGTACAGACATTCCACAACATCTTGTACATGCAGAGGTTAAAGCTAGAGCTGAGAGAAGACTGGCGGCTATAAAAGACAAGTGAGGGTGACTAAGGAGAGCTGAGTGGAGGGCCAGGCCAGCGTGAACAATGGGAAAGATCTCTAACGGGTAGAAATACCAGAACTGTGGCTGAAGCAGGATAAGAAGCAGCACAAGCGTCGTCTTATGAAAAGAGCTAAGGTTACTTTGCCACCACAGCTGCCCTGCTCCTGCTTGACATCAATGGTTGAATGGGATATTTAGCGGGAGGGAGAAATGTGATTAGAAGGGGTGTAGGATGGGAGAGGAGACTGGGCATCCCTTAAGGACTGCTGTAGTTATAGTAACTCTGTAAGACCTGATCCCGGTCACTGGGGAACAAAACCCAGAGGCGGTACACATGCTGCAGCCACCATGGGTAGAAAACCTCCTGCACTCGTGTGGCACCCCCTTGGATGATGGCAAGTGCAGCTTCAGGAGCAGGAGAAGCAGTTAGGTGCACTTTGCCCCTGGAAGGAAACAGTCAGAGGATCACTCAGAGGCAGCCAGTCCTTGTGTGCTTTTAACTGTGCACATGGACTACCATAGGTTCTGCTCATGTTCCATGCTGAGGTGAACATGCACAACCCCCATGATGTGCCCAAGCAGATGCATTCGTCCCATTAGTTTCCTTGCACGGCCAAACAGATGCGCACACCATCTTAAAGACAGTTGTGGAGCAAGAAAAGATGCTGCTGCAGGCACACTCCCTCCCAGACTCACACCTTCTCCCTCAAATACAAACCTGGTGATCTCTAATGCTGTATCAGTATCAATCAGGCCCAAGATGCACAACGTGATAGAGACATTTCTCTTCTGCATGATGAGTTCATGGCGCAATGAGCTGAAAAATCCATCCAGTGCAAACTTGGTGGCAGAATAAGAAGTGGTAAAGGGAGTTGGTATTTTCCCTGGAAATGCAAAGGAGGAAATGGAAAATGGCAGGAAAGTGGCTGTAAAGAAGATAGTGCCATAGAGAGGGAATCTTAGCAAGGACAGAGGCTTTGCCATCCTGCATCAACCCATGTTCTGTTCAGGTGAGTTTCCCTCTATTTCTAGTCACACAAAGGCACTTAGAAAATGATATCACTTTATTTGAGCACATCCCAGAAAAAAAGTGACCACATATGTGGATAAGGGGAGGAAACGTCTTTTAACTTACAAAGATGCAGGTCACATGCTGGGCTAAAAAGCCTAGTGTGATGGTCTTCCTGCAGCCTTCTCCTGCCCCATCACATGCAAACACATGGACTGGGTCACATGCTGGTGCATCTGGCCATGACGTTTCCCTGACACCAAGGCATGTTATGGCACAAGGCAGGGGTGAGGTGTGTATGGTGATGCAGCTCCCTTGAGCACACACACTGAAGACTTTCTCCGGCCTTTCCATCCCATACAGTAGGTGTAGCTACTCAACACTCTGCTATTCAGGCTGGCCAAAGCCAGAAGGCATTAAGAGTGGCAGGACTGTCTTAATGCTGTGTCAAAAATGCAGAAGAGATGGGCCTGGCTGGGAGGGACAGCAGCCAAACAAGCAGATGTGGGCACATGGTGAGCGAAGAGCAAGGTTCCAAGGTAAATGCAAAATGGTGCAACACAGAGAAGGTCTTGCAGAAAACAAGATGGCTAGCCCCTATCCTGCTTGTAGCATGAAAACATGTTGAGGGGTTGAAGGACAGAGAAACATGATGTGCTGGGAACCACTGTTTCTACAAGGCGAGTACTTGTGCCAGTTAAAGACACTAACCTGTGAGGGAAGAAACAACCACCAGAGAGCCTTTATTCTTCTCCAGAGTAGGAAAAGCTGCTTTTGTGAGTGCCACATAACTGAAGAAGTTCACCTGGAATGACGACAGTAGACACGGAAGAAGCAAGAGGGTTTTGAGGGATGGTTGGTATGCGCCAGAAAGCCAATACAGTGATCAGAAATGGAAAGGAGCATGGTTTGGATTTGCCTCACATCAAGTGAAAACAATTATCTCTGTGAAGATGGGAACAAACATTGTATCGTTAGTCTTTCAGATTCCAGAAAAAGCAATGGAGAAGAGTCAGAGCGAAGGTTATTCCTGGTCTTAAACATACAGATTTCTTGACAGGAGATAATAAGCTGTCCTGAGTTTCTCTATACACCATTCTTTACTCTGCAATCCCTATCCAATGACAAGAACACCAGTCGTGTCTCAATTTGCTCCCTTTTTAAGTTTCCCTTGACAGCTCAGACCACCATGAGTCGTAACATTCAGCATCTCTTCTGAGCTTGACTGCTCTCTAAGTTGTAAGAAATTTCTTACTTGTGATCCCAAGTTTTCTACTCTCTGCTCCTTCCAACATGAAATAGAACTAATATGACCCACCTCACCTAAGAAGACTGAACCAAGAAAACAGGTCTTCATCTCCATGGTCCCAAAAGCTGGTACCAAGGTGATTCTATAAAAAAAAAAACCCGCATGTGTGAGCAGAGACTCAAATGGCAAACACTATTTCAAAAGTGTTATAGGGTTCTGCAACGACATGTGCACTTGCTGTAGATTAATAGGAAGTGCTTGTCCCTCACCTATTCGCCTTCCTAAAGTAGACAAATATTGCACAACTGCCCGTAGCTACCCATCAATCCCTAACAGTCCTGGGCTAATGAGAGATAAGAAGGACACAAGGAAGAAAAGAAGTTAAGTTCTTCCCAGACATTCCTCTGCACACATATACAACAACAGAGCAAAACATCTGTCTAGTAACATAGCCTCCAAACCATTTGACTTGAAATATACATGAAATAAAAGGTTTGTTCTCAGCCACTGCCGTAGACTTGAATTTGTCTTTGAGCTTCCCAAAGCTGTCCCAGGATAAGCCAGACGCATCCAATTCCAGGTGAGCTCTTCCTGCTGGATGAAATCACCTCACCTGCATGAGCCAGCGGGTATATTCCATATCTCCAGCCCACATCTGGAAACGAGTCACACCAATGTGGTTCAACACCAGGTAATCCAGTCCTCCTGTGGATAGGAGTCAAGAAAAAAACACCAACACCACACTCAAACAAAGGGGCCACCACCTAACCAATAACCAAGGAACTCAGAAGTATCAGCAGGAGGGCTGAACCAACCAGACACTCCTTCAGAAGGTGAGAAAGTGCTTTACCAAGCAGAGAGAGTAAATATGTCCATCTGGGAGTCTTGCCTGTTCCTCAAGGGTAGAATTAGAAGGAAAGCTGTACTTCTTTGAAATGACATCTCTCCGAAATGATGTTTCAGGGTAACACAGACTTGGAACTTACTTCTGGTGGAACACTATTTTCAAAGTTGTAAGTGTACAAATTTGTAACAGAAAAATTATGATTGATGTGGCAATGTATCAGCAGAAAAAGCAAAAGGTTTAAAAGAAAGCTATGAATTGATGGCTGCTGAACTGGTAGGTCATTCAGATCAGAGCAAACTTACAGTTTCTTAAGACACCCACATCAGGAGGGTGCATAATGAAGTAATTAAGACTCCAGTAATGGACAAAAGGGTAGTGAGTATAATAGAAAACGCTGTCTAATCACAGTCTGACCTAAATGAGACAAGATGGAGAGGCAAGCAATAATAATCACTCAATTCCTACACGGCACAAAAGACAATCAAAAAACAGCACGTGCTCACTAACCAAGAACCTAGAAGACATGATGAGCACTCAACAGTGGGCATCCCTTGTCCTGTGCATGACCACAAGTAAGCTTGGCCAAGGCACTTGGTCATACACATCTTGTGGCTTGTGAGTACTGAAGAGTGAGTGAATGCAAATGCATGAGAGTGGGAGTAGTGTGAATCAGTTCCGGTTAAAATAAGACCACCTTACTCTTCTACACAGTTTTGGACTGAGCTTTGCTACAGGGGCAGGTCACTGCTTTCAGACCCCTGGTTTGTGTCTCTCTCAACAAAAGGCACTATGTTCAGGGTTGGGTGTGTGCAGCTGGTACCTGCTCACATATGGCAAATGAGTGTACGTGTGGTACCCTGTGACAGATGAGGTACTGCAGCTGTTGCGAGGGGTTGTGGTTTTAGTGAAGTAATGCAAGCAAATACTTTATGCATACGTTTCTCTTCTAGCAAAAGACATGGCCCCCCCCCATGAAAGGCAGCTAAAAAGATGGCTGCATCCAGACTGGTCTTACAAACCCCACACACTCCTGTCCTAAACATCCCCCTCAGTGAGGAACATCAGGAAACTGAAGCAAGAATCTCATTCTCGAATAAGAACTGTGTATATACTTGAAAGCCAAAAAGCTGCCCAAGAAGCTTACCCAGCTTTTGGACAGCAAACTGAACCACCTTTTCAGGCTCTGAAGCAGAAGACATATCAGCAGGGATATAAGATATTTTCTTTGCTCCAAGTGTCAGGCATTTCTCCACCACCTTGAAAAAGAACACACCTCCAAAGATTAAACAATATGGAGTGGGAGGAACAGAAATCAGCACACTGTAAGGCACTGTTCTTTCCCCATACTACCGTCAGTGAGAGTCTTTTCTGGATAGGAACACACTTTAATTTTAAATCTACTGCTATTCAGCCCAGAGAGCTCATTTTGCATCCAGACTTTGTTTAAACCAGACAGTTAAATAGAGGTAACTCTTAGCAGGATGCAGATCCAATTTACCTTGGAAAAGGATCAAGATTCACCCAAAAAAGGCAGTCTTCTTCTGGAGGATTCTTCTGGAATAAGGGTTATGCTTTACATTAAGTTCTCTTAGTTCCAAAGTACCTGGTAAGGCCCTAGAAGTATTCACCTTTCATGGCTCCTTTGCTATGTTGAGTATGTGAAGTATCTGCCTATGAGTCTGGGGAAGGAAGTATCTTGTTTTGCCCTCAATCCCCTCCCCTTTTGGGAGGCGGCACAGACGCTTGTCACCCGGACCGCGACATCTAGTAATGAATTATTACCTTCTGCAGCATAGCTTCCCTTCTAGCAGTCAAAACAATTTCAGCACCAAATCTAGCATAATGATATGCCATCTGTTCTCCAATCCCAGCACTGGCTCCAGTCAGGAGAATGCGAGCACCAGACAAACTCTCTTATTTATGGGAAAGAAAACAAAATATATAGAAATAAGTGAAGGAAGGAGCAGAGGAGCTGCCCTTAACTACTGGCAGAGCTCTGAAGTAGAAAGGCATATGTAATTGCTCACAAGTTGATGCTTCTCCAAAACTAGAAGAAGCAGGACTGACCTAAAGAAGCCAATTTTTGCTAGACTGAAACCAATTTAAAAATAATCCAATCTGTGAAGAATGAGCTATTTTTCCCCTCTGACAGGTGCCTACAAGAAAAGGGTTAGTCATTAGCCACCTCATGTCAAGTAGTCAGCCATACTGATGTTTTGGCCTGGGTCACAGGGAAGCGTGGCTCGCTCAACAAGCTCCAGCATGTGGCAGTCAGCTCAGCCTAGCTCTGCTAACACGGAACAGCCAGTTCCCTCCTCCATCCTGACAACACCCAAGTTCATACTTCAGTCACGGAGCAGGAGGCTCAGCCTGACCCACTTCACTCAGACAGCAGGTGGTGTGCTAGAAACCAAATGACCAAGCCTTGTTTCACCATTCCCATCCCTCCATGAAATTGGTTAATGCATAAAAGCATGCAACTGGCATGGCTCAGTTGCCATGAACAACCTCCAGGCCCAACTGCCCAAGAGGTACATTGCTTTATTACTGTGTGTTTGTTGTGGACATTATGCCTAGGCTATCACAGCCAGGGCTGATTATATGCTTAGGCAAGCAAACTGTGTCATATGCCCTCTGTCCAGGTTCCTAGACCAGTATCTTTCAAGGACGAAGTCAGTTTTCACATTATTGAAAGCTGTACAACACAAACCAGGCTCTGGGCCTCCTGCCTTCTGCATATCATTTATTCTTTGCCATCAGTTTGGAGAAAAGTCAGCCCTCTTGTGTTGGGCACTGCGCATCTATAGAGATGGTTCTTGACTCCACAGAGTTTGCAAGCAAAATAGAAAAAGAGGAAGGCAGTGGAAAAGTACATGTAATTTTTTTTTTCCCCACAGAGACAGCAGGATCCCTTTTAAACCATTTTGTCTCCCTCTCTGTGTATTGGGTCTGGCTGAGTTGATTTTCCCCACAGCAGTCCACTTGGTGCAGTGCTCTGTGCTGGGAGCCAGAAGGGTGTTGATAACACACCCATGTTGTGACTACTGCAGAGCAGTGCTCACAGAGCACCAAGGCTCTTTCCAACATTCCCCCACCGTGGGATGGGGTGGGCAAGATCTTGTGAGGGGACACAACCAGGACAGCTGACCCAAACTGACCAAACAGGATATTCCACACCATATGATGTCTGCTCAACTCTAAGCTAGGGAAGAGGAGGAGGAGGTGGAAGGGACATTCCTTTGTCCTCTGGAGAAACCGCTACACATTCTGGAGCCCTGCCTCCCAGGAAAGGGCCAGACATCACCTGCTGATGGGAAGTAGAGAATAAATCTTTGTTCTTCTTTGTTTCTGTGTATGTATCTGCTTGGCTTTGCTTTGTTTTCATTAAACTGCCGTTGTTTTTACCCATAAGGGTTTTTTTTTTCCCATCTTACTTTCCTTCCCCCTTTCACCCTGCTGAGGAGAGAGAGACAAGGTGGGGGTGATAGAGTAGCTTGGCAGGCACCTAGTGCTCAGCCAAGGTTAACCCACTACACTTCATTTCAAG
>JAVSBS010022588.1:0-12584 GCA_033124195.1 Coracias cyanogaster | reverse complement strand
CTAGTGTGTCGGGAAGCACATTACGCTAATGGGCTGTTGCATCATGTAGACATTTGCATTTTGGTATTCTGAAACAAAGTGTGGACCTCCACGTTCGCCAGTGCGGATGAAAGCAGGAGGCTTGATTATTAGCTCGCACCGCAGCCGGAGAGCAAATCCAAGAGGCTGCCGAGTTATTCCTCAAGGGAAACCTTATCTACTCTGCTTTCCACTCCACTAAACTCCCCTCTTCCTCCTCAGCCAGGCAACACTCTTCTCATCCGAACCTGTCGTGTGGGAAGTGACTTAGAAATACACTGAAAATGCAGAAAAAGTTAGAAGAAAAAAAAAAATCCCCGAGCCAGGTGAAAAGTTGATGAGGGAGGAACAAACTGCATCTTCCTGCAGACAAAGTGTTTGCCAAGATCGCTGGTAGCTGGCTAGAAACTTTCCCATGGCCGCTCCCGAGTAAAGCCGCAGTCGTAGAATCATAGAATCGTGTAGGCTGGAAAAAACCTTCAAGGTCATCCAGTCCAACACTAACCCTGGTCTCCCAAATCTGCTGCTAAACCATGTTCCTCAGCACCAACCACATCTCCATGGCTCTGAAACCCCTCCAGGAATGGGGACTCCACCACTGCCCTGGGGCAGCCTGGGCCAGCCCTTGACAACTCTTTCCATTAAGAAATTGTCCCTCGAGTCCAACCTAAACCTCCCCTGCCAACGAGAAACTCTTCCCAGAGCAGGAGTCAGCACAGCAGGAAGGAGCCCCTGCCACGGGGCTGTAGTGCCAGGCTGTCCCATAACTCCTCTGGCTGGTGGGACCTTGACCACCATCGGACCAAAGCCCTTTCCAGATATTTCAACAGGCTGAGTCTGTGCTGCTTACTGCTCTGGTCAGATCCACATCAGAGGCAGAGCCAAGGCCTGCAACTCCACGCCCATGGTGCCTTCAGAGTAACAGAGGCAGGCAGGAGTGGTCCCATCCATTTCCTGCGGTTTTTTTGGCACATGGCACAGGGGTGGCAGTGCTGGCTGCTGGTGGCATGGTTGTGACAGCTGCCGGGAGTTCAGCTGGCTCACCTGGCGTGAGCTTGTGCCAGCCACGCAGTAAATGTCCCAGCATGGCAATGTCCAGGACGGATTTGTGCTGTCGGATGAAAACACAGCAGCCAAGGTGATGATGAAGTTGCCACCGTGCAGGCAAACCGCTCAACAGAGACCATCCGACTTCTCCGCGTGGGCTGAACACCTGAAGAAATGGCTTTCAAAGGGGTGGGTGAAAACAAACGAGAACCACGGCGTCCCAGGTGTGGCACAAGGAAATGACAGCGTGTGGGAAAACATGCACCAGATGGCCCGTCCTTGCAAACAGACCAGTGTGAGGGCCCTGGTTGGGGTGCTGCACCTTCCCCGGGCCCTGCTGCCCGGCAGCCAGAGACCCTCGTTGAGCCGGGCGCTGGGGACGTGCTGGCGGCGCAGGGCAGCACCGCGGGCAGCCCGGGGCTGGGCGGCGGGGCGGGCGGCGGGGCAGGGCCGGCCGGGCTGCCCGCATCCCCCAGGAGAGGGCAGCAGCGCTCCCGCGCATCGCCCCGCCGAGGGGCGGCGGGGCTGGGGAGGGGCCCCGGCCTGTCCTGGCAGCAGCGGCGTCCCGGAGCCCTCACCGGGGCTCTCCCTCCCGTGGGGCTGCACAGGCACCGGGAAGGATCGGCGGGGTCGGTTGTGGAGGGGGGGTGGCGGGCAAAGCCGCGTCTTTCTCTTCGTGGCTCAAGGGGGATGCGTTGTCCCACGCCTTGAAAGAGTTAAAAATTCTCCTGCGAGAGAATGTGCTCCTCCCGCGAGTGGAAAACTGGAGGGGGGCGGACACACGAGGGGAAAAAAGTGGGGGAAAGGGAAAAAATATTTTATTTAATTAAAAAGGGGGGGAAAGGGAAAAAAAAAAACTAAAGAGAAAAGGAAAAAAGGGGGAAGGGGGAAAGGAAAAAAGGCAAAAGGGAAAAGGAAAAAAGGGGGAAGAAAAAATACAATTAAAAAAAAAGGAAAAAAAGAGAGGGAAGAAAAAAAAAAGAAAAGAAAATGAAAAAAAAAGCTTAGAGTTCAATATTCCCCTGCGAGAGAACGTGTTCTGCCTGCAAGTGGAAAACTGGTCTCAGAGTGGGGGAGGGAAACGAGGGGGGAAAAGTGGGGGAAAGGGAGAAGAAAACTTTTAAAAATAAAAGGAAAGGGGTAGAAAAAGAAGAAGAAAAAAGCTTAAGAGTTTCAGATGAAATCTCTGAGACATAACCAGAATATAAATATTTCTGGCATTAATAAATGCATTACTGCAGACCTGTAAGGAAGATGTCTGGTCATTAAGTACTTCTTTTAATCAATAATAAACATGACATTTCAAAGCAAAATTTAAAAGCCACTAATCTTTTCATCTGTCATTCAGAAACAGGGCCTGAAGAAGGCATGGGCCCCTTCTTCTGGTAACAGATTAATTTTGTGACCAGGTAGAAATCAGCTTTTATCCTAGCTGATAACTCAGCTGTCAAGCAAACTTGGTTGGTTTTATACAAGTGGTGCCATTACGTTTCTGCTGAACCTCATCAAAGGGGTTGTACTCACAACTAAAGCAAGCAGGATTTGGCCTTGAACAGCAAATCTCAGAAATAACTCCAAGAATATCGGGTGTCTTCTGTGGTTATATAGTCCCAATCATTTTTGAAAATACGTCCAGGTATTTCAGTGCCTGCCTTGACTACAGGAAAATGTGTGTGTCATTCAGCAGAAGAAGGTGTAGACACAGAACACAGACAGTGTAGAAACAGAACACATCAAATGAATATTGATTTCCTGTGCCATCTTGCTGGGTCCATGGAGATGGCAGTATGAACCAGGGAAAATGAGCTGTTTGAAGCTGTGAACCTTATTCTCCCCTCTGTTTGTCTCCCTGTTGCCTTCAGTGCTCTGTCTCCTGATGTACTGTGAGCTGAGAACCAAACCCTTTTTTCAAGTGTTCTTGCTGTCTTTGAAGGATGATGGCTTGGATAAAGCCTTTTAACCAAAGGGCTAGAAAAGGAGGGACAGACCATAAATGTCAAGGCAGCCCCAGAAAATTAAGTGATAACCTGAATGTAAGGAATAAAGTGGGAAAGGTGTCAGGGAGGACTGAGAAGCTGGGTGCTTGGGAAGTAGGGTGGCATCAGAAAGGGAGACTGGGGCAGTCAGGGGCTCAAAGGGCAGGAGGAAAGGGGAGGATGGGCTCTGCCTCCTGAGCCAAAACTGCTGCCCAAGAGAAAGACTGCTCCTCATCTGAAGTAGGAGCTGGAAAGAGAAGGGAGGTGTGAGGGTTGTCCACAGAGAGGTGTCTCTGGGATTGTGGAAATGGAAATATTTTTTTAATCTTGACTAAGTTCATGGCAAAGATGGCAAAATGCAATGCGAGCAAAAGATCAGTATATTATGTCTTTCTTGCACAACCACGCTCTGCCTATGGAAAGCTTTTCTTCCTCATCTCCATTATAGTCCTGCATGTCCCTATTAGTTCACAGCACCAACATTGGCTCTTTCAGGTGCTGGTTGTGGCTGATGTCAAAGCCTAACAGTGGATCACCAGATTCATTGACTGTTTTCTAGACTCCACAGAGCATCAGAAAGTGGTCCAGAAGACAGTGCACATAGGTGATTAATCAAGAGCACGTACACTTCCCCATCACATCCAAGAAAGTGAACATTCTGGGGAGATGAATAAACTATCAGCACATTGATGCATTTTTGGTCAGTTGCAAGTGAAAATCATCTTAACAATACTGTACAGCGGTCTGAGCCAATTCTTATTTTCAAAAGATTATGTGAAATTTGTTTAAAAACAATTGGGAAACACTTGTCTAGCTGCACTATTTCTGACCAGCCTGAGCCACCATGCCTGTTGGCAGGTTTGGGCTGGGATAGAGTTAACTTTCTTCATAGTAGCCAGTATGGGGCTAGGTTTTGGATTTGTGCTGAAAATCGTGTTGATAACTCAGGGATATTTTTGTTATTGCTGGGCAGTGCTCACACAGCCTTTTCTGCTTCTCACACCACCCCACCAGTGAGTGGGCTGGAGATGCTCAAGAAGTTGGGAGCAGACACAGCTGGGACAGCTGACCCCAACTGACCAGTGGGATATTCCAGACTATATGATGTCATACTCAGCATATAAAGCTGGAGGAAGAAGGAAGCGGGGGATGTTCAGTGTGATGGTGTTTTGTCTTCTCAAAACATCTGCCCGCCGATGGGAAGTGGTGAATGAATTCCTTGTTTTGCTTTGTGTGCGCAGCTTTTGCTTTACCTATTAAGCTGCCTTTGTCTCAACCCAAAAGTTTTCTCACTTTTACTGTTCCAGTTCTCTCCTGCATCCCACCGGGGGGAAGTGAGCAAGCAGCTGTGGGGGGCTTAGTTTCTGGCTGGGGTTAAACCATGACAGTACAAAGAATATGAAGCCTTTTCACTCAGGACAAGTAGGCAGAGTCACATCTGCACTAAGCCACTAAAGAATTAGCAAAATAACTAGTCATTAAAAAAAAAAGTTCATTTGCAATCATTTCAGTCTTTCATTCAGAAATCCCTCCAAATTTGTCTGTGGCTTTGCAAATCAGATGTCAAATCATGTCCTTCAGCCTCAAGCGCTCAGGAGCAATAATGCTGCACGAGCTACTTGGAAATCAAGGAAGATCTGCCTGACTGTGTCTTCACATTTCATTCTCTGGATGAGTACAAGAAACTGCTATCACCAACTAAAACTTAAGAATTTTAGACTTAGAGAAAATGGATGTCAGTGCCTTGTACAGAATGCTTTTTTAAGAACGCTCTGCAAAGCTAGGGTTTATTCCCTGAATTACTAAATGAAACAAGGAAGGACTAACAGCATCAAAGTTTCCCAAAGAGATACTAATCAGATTTACTGTGGCCGAGTGGCCAAGTCTACCAGGATCTGCAATGTGTTTGTCTTGGTCTATTACATGGCAAATTGTGAAGCAGCCAATTTGCTCGCCTAATCTAAACCACCACATTCTCATTTTGGAGAATAGTGAACCTCCTCCACGTCAGAGTAAGGTTTAATTGGAGTTAGATGCCACCTAGTACATCTGCCTCCTCCTTATGGCTGGCTGGTTCACTTGAGGGGAGGCTGAAAGCCCACCTGACATCCTCAAGGGATCAGAGGTTACTTTTCTGACCACCACTGTCCACAGAGACCTACCCAGGACTCATCTGAATTTTTCTGTAGCCACGTAGTCCTGAAGCTTCTGGCTGTTGTAGCCTCTGGTGGATGCTGAGGTCATCTGCCGCCAGAACAAGCTGGGTGGAGGAGTCCTCGACACTGTCCTGTCTGGGGCTAAGGTATCAGAAGGCACTGAAGTGACCTGTAATGCTGAGCTAGAAAGACAGCAATAATTTTCCCATTTCCAAAGAGACATAGAGAGAACACAGAGACAGGCCACCCATCAGCTAACCTTCTTCACTATTTAGCACCATCACACTTCTGAAGAGGGAGAACCGCCCCACATCTTCATACGGAGGCTGTTATTTTCTGTAAGAGTATAACAGTGTAGTAGCTTGAGCAATCATAGCTAGTGCCATATGATCTTTGCTTAGACCTTAAATGTTTGCATATAATATTCTCTACGAATCCAATGCACAGAGAAATGTAATTTACATGCACCTGTCAGAATTTTTGCTGTGGAAAGGAAAAAAGAAGTACATTATCTTTTTAGAATCATGACTAGAAAACAATTAATTGTCAGTAAGCAATCATGCCAGTCTGAAAAGACCCAGCTTGAAATAAGTTTATGGGATTTTTTAGCTTGTTTTTCTTCAGGATGCTGTACTTGAGCAACTGAATGATATCACATTTAAGGTCTTGGGTGGCATGCCATTTCCTTACTCATATGCATCTAATTAAGTCTTAATTGTGCCATTCGTTATGAAATGAAAGAAGAGCTGTTCAACTGGATATCTTTCATGGCAGTAAACCAGGATCATACCGATGAAATAACTAACATATAGAAAAAGAACATAAGTTTGCAGGGAAAAAAAAATTACTTTGTAAGATAACTATATTTAAAACACAGCAGAAACATTAGAAGTGGTATAATAGTGAACCTACCACAAAATAACTTCTTGATCAACACAAATAGTATGAAAGGTATATTCTTTTTATAGCTCACTGTAGTGTGGATGACTGTCCACACTCAGAAATACTCAGTTAGCCAAATTCTGTTTTTAGTTACCATGATGTTACTGTGGTATCATCCCGGTCTCCTCTTCAGAAGGAAGCAACTCAAAATGTTCTTCTCCTTTGTACAGATTGTTCCTTGCTGCTTGTATATCTTCACTGAATTGCATCAACCTCCCAAAGCACAGGCTTAAAACATGGCTCATAAGTGAAGAGAATTACCAGGCTTTAGCAGACGTTGGATCCACTTATGGACCCATCAAGTTTCATTCCTTGTATTGCAGCGCACCCAGACAGGTCAGTGGAGGACACCCCTCGGGAGTCCCACAGAAGCAAGAGGTCTTCCCTCCTGCACACAGATGGCTGGGATTGAGGTGATGGTGCAGGAGCTGATGTGAACCTCTGAAATAATCACCTGAGCTAAGGGAGAACATTTTGACAGGTGTCTCCACTTCCAAGATATCTGTCCTGGTGAGTTCTTCATTTTACATCTCTTCTTTGCATTGTACCTAGGTACTTCCTTTTACCCTTACTGGTGGAAAATATCTCTTTACTAATACAATTCTCTAATATAAGTTTTTCCTTTCCTCTCTGGATAGAGGGTCACAGCAAGATGAGCCATTACAGAAGATACATTAACATGACAGGTGATTTCAGTAAGGGTGTCAACATTGAAGGATTGATTATCCTACAGAGCTACAATCTTACCTAAAGTACTCTCCATCTATCTTGATTCTGGGGAAGAAAAAAAGAGTCTTTGGCACAATTTCAGGTTATTATAACAGCACCATGCCTGCTGGCGAGGAGTTGGCAGAGACACCACTGGAAGGGATGGCTTGGGGCGCAGTGGGTGAAGCCCACCGCAGCCACTTCCCACTCAGCTGTAGCCACAGCACTCCAAAACGGGCCAGGAGCTCTGAGCTCTTGGGAGCCATGAGGGATGCGGGAAGAGCCAAAGTTTGTTCCTGCCCCGGGCTTGTGATCAGTGTTGGTCCATTGTGGTTTCCACAAAGGGCCAAGATTTCTCAGCTGTGAATTTGCAATCTTGCTTAGCAGAGTTCACTGAGGTTGTGTGCATGCAAGAAAGGGAGCACGCTCTGGTCTAGAGGCTATAAACATAATATTGAATAGCAGGTGGCTTTCCATAGGAGCCGGCAGGCTTTTCCAAAAGGCTACAGGCAGTTGAAGTCTTGATGAAGTCTTGTAAACAGTTGCCATCACGCCTTGCAGCCTTCATTACCATGTTTCAGTCCCGGCTCGCTGCTGTGACCTGGAAGGCACTTCCCCTCTTCCAAGGGTCCACATGGAATTTATACAGCCCCCCACCCCCTCCCCAGTGGTATCTCAGGTGTAAATATCACATGTAGTGAATGCATCTTATACTAATGGGATTATATTTACAGATGTTTTATTTTTAATAGCTTCTTTTTCAAGTTCTTTTTTTTCCATTTAGAGTGTTTTAATTAAAAAAAAAAGAAAAAGTTAGTTCCATCCCCCCGAGGAGTTACTCATCCAACACGAACCGACACATCCTTTAGCAACCTGGGCAAGCCTTTCTCAGCTGCGAAGTGACACGTTGGACTGTCTGACGTGAACTGATATCCCACCATCTCTCCCAGCTATTCAGAGCCTGTGGATCTGTGTTCACCAAAAAAAAAAAAAAAAAAAAAAGGAACGAATGATGTCGGGAATTTCCCACGGGGTTTTCGACATCTTTTTTTCCCGGTGAAAGCAGCGAGGGGAACGGGGACTGGCGAGTCCCCAGCACCGGCTGGGGCCAGCCCCCGCTTTCCCTGAGCTCCGTCTGAGAGCCGGGCAGGAGCTGTAAGGACTCTCCCTCCCTTCCCGGTGCCCGGTTGCGAGACGCCGGGCCCCGGGGTCACGCGTGGAGCCCCCTACCCGTGGGAGCGCAGGCGCCCGTCGAGCTGGGGGTCAAGCGGGGGTGGTGAGCGTAGATGAGTGCCCGGGCAGACGGACAGATGGATGGACAGCCTTCAGGTGTGACCTCTCCCTCGCTCGCGGCTCTGTCGCGACGAGGAGGGTGCTGGGGCAGCCCCCTGGGGCTCCCTGCCCCGCAGACCTCTGGACAGCTGCCGTGATGGTTTTCTCTCGGAGCGTGGAAACCACATTAGGGGCTCCTGGGTTTGGGGTTTTTTTTTTTTCCAAGCCAGGTATTCCCCCTCCCCATCACAAGCCCTGAACTTGCCACAGGGCAAGGCAGAAGAGGAAAGGAGAAGGGCCGATGACGCCCGCAGCCCCACGCACCCCCAGGGGCAGCTCGGAGCGCCCCGCACACGGGAACCGGGCGCGCTGCCCGGGCCGCAGGTGAGGCTGGCGCCGCGGGGAGCGGGGCTGAGCGGCCGGCAGCCGGGACATGGGGGCAGCGGAGACCTGCTGGCACCGGCGGCCGGTCTCCCGGGGCTGGGGGCGGCTTCCTCGCCCCCCAAAAAACCCCCCCCACCCGCTCCTTTCCCCTGGGCAGGAGAGGGCCGCAGGCAGGGGCTGGGGAGGGCTCCCTCCGCGCCCTGGCTGTGCCCAGGCTGCGCCGTGCCCCTTGGGCAGCAGGGCTGGGGGGGTGGACACAAGCCGTGTCCCACCGGCTCAGCCCAGGGGGTAAGGTACTAGGTTGGGTTGGTTGGGGTTTGTCTGGTTTTTGGTGGTTTTTTTTTTTTTTTTTTTCGTGGGGAAGGGGTTGTTTTGAGGAGCACCCGCGCTTGCAGCCCCGCCGGTGGCTTCGGGAGCGATGCCGGCCCCCCCCGGCCCGCCCCGCCGCCGGGGTCGCCTCCCCTGCCCGGGGCCGCGCCGGGCCTCGGCTTTTTGTTATTTGCACGGAGCAGATATTAATTAAAAGAAATACATGATTAAAAAGTAATGAGTTGAATAAAAATTATCTCCGCTCATTTTCTGATTATGTTAATTGTTAAAAACCCTTCAATCACGCTGTTGCAGTCAATGGGTTTTAATGTGAAATTAGTGGGCTCTTGATAACTTACAGTCCAGAATAATCCTGGAGGTTTAGTCATCATTCCTAATAACGAGATGTTACTGAGAAGGGAGATTTTACATGATTTTGCCACATTCAGCCCTTCCCCCATGGAAGGCTCTGCCTTTGTGGCACACAACTTCAATTTTCATGCCTACGACTATTTTGTTAGTCTTACCCTGTATACTGCTCCCTTATACGCCAATTACATATTTTATGTGTCTCTGTCTCGTCTGAATATATTTTTATTATTATTATTATTTTAAAGAGTGCCCGATATAAGGATAGAAAAATAATTTTGCTCCGCATGGATTTCTGGTTTTATTTCTCCCGTCCAACTCATCTTGAATCTTACGAATGTTTCTCTGCCCTGATTCATTCTCTCCCTAAGAGATAAGCACAGGTTTACACTGAAAGTATAAAAAGTAATTAAACTGACAGAACAAAAAAAAATTACAACAAACCAATTGCTGCAGGAGTTAGTGTCCTACGGACAGGCTTAGAGTCTACCGGGGGAAAATAAACACGGAGAGTTTCTCTGACGGGTGATCGCAAAGAACCGGGGATTTGAAAAAAAACTTCGGCCCCGTGGTTCGGAAATGCCGAGAAAATTCGCCTCTCACAGAGGGTGGAAACGGCGGCCCCCGGAGCACCGCCGCCCGAACCATCCCGTTTCTTCCCTAGAAATTCGTTGAAGAGCGGTTTCATTTTCACGCGGGCGACTTCAATGGACCCTTTTCTCTTCGGCAGCCTCCACAACTGGCATCTAAAACCCGCTCCTCGCTCGCACCTGGCGACGTCGCTAAAGCCCGGAGCCCCGGGAGCGGACCCGGCTCGCCGCCGGCGGGGAGGGTGCGGGGCGGACGGCGGCGGGGCAGCGGCCCCGGTGCCTTCGCAGAGGCCGGCCCCACCGCCCAGGCAGAAGCCCGGCCAGCTCCGTTCCACTCTTCTAGGTTTAAAAAGGAAAGGAAAAAAAATAAATAAAAGGAAAAAAAAAAAAAAAAAAAGAAAGAAAAGGGCAGCGGCAAATTGGCGGTCTCTGTGCGTGTGTGCGCGCATACCCACCGTATTCCTTCCCCCCCCCGAGACAAAGTGCTGGTGCTGTGCATCTCTCTGTCACCGCAAGGATATCTAATTACTGCTGACAGGAAAAAAGAAAAAGAGAAAAAAAAAAAAAAAAGAGAGATTTTCGTGCGGACCGAAGGGGCTGGAGCAGGGGCGGCGGAGTGCGGGGCGCGTTCCCGGCCAGCACTGCACGGATGCGGCTGGAGAAACGTCTCCGCCACCGCGGCTGGGGATGCTGCTGGTTTAATATAGAGCCCCTTTTACCGGGCGGCGGGGAGCGGATGCTTGCCTGCCTTGCGGGTCGGGGATGAGGTCACGCCGGATCCCGCACCCCTACCCCCGGCTCCTTTGCGGTGAGGGGAGGCCGGGCAGGATCGGGCCCGTTGGGTGCTCTCCCCCCCGGGAAGAAGCGGGCCAGGGGCAGCACCCCCGTTTCCCTCCCCGTGCCTGCCTGCTCGCCCAGGGGCAGCACCCGGGGGTGCCGGGCCTGGGGGAGGAAGGGGAAGGTTAAGTCCTAATTTGTTGAGGTGGGGGCGCTTTGGGGTTTGTGGTTTGGTTTGTTGTTGTTTTGGTTTGGGTTTTTTTTTCTTTATTCGCGCTTCCCGTGAAAAAAAGAAAAAAAGAGCCATTTGTTTACAAAGCCCCACTGCCCCCATCTGAGCCCACCCCCCGGCAGAGCTCCCTGAAGGAGCGGGGGGGATCCCTCCGTGCCGGGCCCCCTGCCTGCTTCGTTTCCCTATTTGCATCCGCCGTTAGCTGAAGATCATTTTAATAGATAACAATGAAAGGGGAGCACATCTAGAGGGCTTGTCGGCAACATTCAAAAGCCAATAGAGTTTATAATTCTACTCTATCATTTCTTATTGATTAGAGTAATCAAGATAAAAAGCTAGCCAGGCTCCGAGAAGTTCAGCGGCATATCATTAAAGATAAGAGTCAGTTAATTCTGGCGCAGGGGTAATGGTGCCGGCGATGAAGAGTTCATTTGCATGAGATGCTGAGCCCCGTAACAAGAGGACAAAAATCACTAATTAGGACTGCAGAGTGTCTCGAGTTCTTCAAGCACCCTTTCGAGATGAGGGATGATGCAAAGAGACCGCACTTTTATGTAAATCCAGGGCAGGACACAGCTACCGGGGCGCTGCTCCCCGGTAGGAATTGCCGAGCGGGGCCGGGCCGAGTCCCCGGGGCGGCTCCGGGGCTGGCGGCCGGGCCGGGCCCCGGTGTACGCGGCCGCCGCCACACCGAGCCTGCGGGACAACGTGTCCCCTGGCTGCAGAAAGGGACGGGCTTGCCCTGAAATCTGCGGGGCGGGGGGACACGGCAAGAAGCGGGGCTGGAGGGAGGGGGAAGAGAGAAGGGGGAAAAACCCGTATCTTTGCTCAACGATTTATTCGTCTGTTAAGGAAAAAAAAAAAAAAAAAGTGAAAAATAAGCCTCATACCAATGAAAAATAACCCCCCCGACGGCCACGGGAGCCCGCGGGGATGCGCCGAGGCGGGATGGGCTTGTGATCCGCCTCCCCCCCGCTGCCTGCCAGCACCCGGACACCTCCTGCCCCACGGAGCACCAGTGGCCTCCTCCTTTCACCGTGGCTCCCTCCTTCCCCCTTGTCCCTCCTCTTGCCTCGCCCCGTCCCTGCCCGCGCTGACGGACCCCAAACCCCTCAGGTTCTGGCAGCCCTCCGGGGAGGAAGGACACCCGTGGGGCTCTCGGGAAGCTCCCCGCGAAAGCCGGGGACGGCAGCCGCGGCCCGGTGGCTGCGAAGCCGTTTCCTTGCCCGAAAGGCATCAGCCGCGGGAGGCTTGGCAGCCGGCTGCCAGCGCTAGCTCTGCCCCTCGCTTGGCCGGGGAGCAAAGGATTCACGGCCTTCTTTGGGCTAATCGTAGGTGTCAGCGTGGAGAGTGGCGATGTTTGCCGCCTCTCCAAAGTCTCACCGTCTCCCTCGCCCCCCAGCAGCTCCCCGGCCAGCCCCGCCGCACGCTGCCCTGCCCCCGGCTGCACGCACCCCTCGCAGCCACCTCTCCCCTTCTCCCGCGTTCACGCCTTTCTCTCCCCACGCGTGTCCGTTCCCGCGGTGCCCCTCGCCGGCACCCTGCGCGCTCGCACGGCCCCGCACGCACACACGCAGCCCCCTCTCCTCTCCGGCCCTTGCACACTCGTGAGCAAGGGCGCACACGCGCGTCCGTGCCTCGGTGCGCGGACCCTTCGCACCAGCAAGGCCCCTCTGCAGACCGCCTCCTCCACCTGTGCGCCCCTTCTTGCACACCCCTTCTTGCACCCCCCTTCTTGCACGCTTGCACCCCCGACACCTCCCCGCACGCCCCAGGCACGCTGGTACCCACACCCCCCCCACCT